>PVJD01003902.1:0-150698 GCA_004026545.1 Mormoops blainvillei
GTACTTGGGTTGGGAAGGGAGGACAATTTGAGTATTTTGGTACTTCATAATGGTCCAGAATTTCCTTTTCTCATCTTCCCCCAGGATGAACTTTGTGAGTTTTCTACTTAAAAAAGAAAAGCTATTACATCTATAGGATCAGCAAAAAAGCCCTTGCTGTTTTTCAAGTGGAAAGAATGTTGAGCCCTGGGGCGAGTCCTGGGGTAGGGTAAGCACTGGGTTTCACTGAGCCTGCTTTTGATCAAGGTCCATTGTCTCAGATTTGGCTGTGCTGCAACTATTGGTATCTGCCCAGTCAGGTCTTGGAGTACAGCAGGGTATAGCTGACAGTTGACCAGATTAGGCAACTGACTTCAGAAGGTCACAGAGGTCAACATGCCAGCAGGGGTGGGGATGACAGCAAAAGTATTAAGGACAGCCCTGAAGCAGTCGATGCAATGTCATCACCTAGCAAGGAGAGATGGTCGTAAGCCCTTCTCAGCAAGGATCGCTGGGGTTCTTTTCTGAAAGCACCTAGCCCAGTGCCATGTATATAGAAACTGCACAATCGGTGTTGGTCGAACTTGGATCTGGGAGCCAGAATGTGTATCCAGGGTAAGAGTCAATAGGCTCCTTACTCAGGGGTGAGCGTCAGGAAATCTACAAGATATGCACAAGTAACTGAGCCCCTGTGACAGAGATGCAGGTGGGGGCATGAGCTTTGGGTAGGGACTATTTGTCCCTTGATTGTTTTCCTATTTCTGGTGGATTTTGGTGACCTTGGCCATCAAATGCATTCAGGTCATTGCAATGAAGGGACCCTTATTTATCTGTGCTCTAAGAAAATGTTACCTGTATTTGTGTTCATCTCATGGGGACATTTGGCAGAGCAGCTTTGAAGACTGGCTTTGACGCCATACAGACATACCCTTGAACCCTGACTGTGATTTGGCCCAGTAGATCAATTGACTTGAATCTCAATTTCTTCACCTATAGACTGGGAATGATAACACTTAGCTCATAGTACTGATATGAAGACTAAATGAGAAAATGCATCTACAACACTTAGCATGTAGCTTTGCATAAATTAAATGATCAGTAAATGGTAGCTTGTAATATTACAGAAATATTCTAATGCGTAGTTGGCGTGATGGGGAAGAAGTGTTAGAGTGCAGTGCTATAGATCGTCATTCCTGGAGTCAGATACATGGTCTTAAATCTTAGTTGTATCACCCATTAGCTGTGTGACTATGAGCAAGTTGCTCAGGCTCTCTGTGCCTCTCTATTTTCCTGTGTAGAATCGAGACAGTAAGAGTACCAGCTTCATAGCATCATTGTGAAGATCGATTTATAATTTGAAAAACAAAACAAAAAACTTTACCAGAGTTCCTGGCACTCAGCAAGCATTCAGAAAGCATAAGCACTATTATGTGCTAATTATCACCAACAGTTATGGAGAAATTGTTAGGAGTGTGAAAATAAAATGTAATGCTGCACGGAGTAGTAAGTTTTTCACCACTGGAAGCTTTTCACCACTGGAAAGCAGCTTAGAGGGAATGTAATTTTGGGGATTCAGTTGTTGGGGAGGTGAAAATCTTAGGCAACCACTATGCTTCTTCCTCCATTAAACAGGAAGCTCAGCATGGTGGCTACTTAGGTTCCAGTCCTGACACTCACTAGCTGCGTGACCCCTGGGCAAGTTACTTAACTTCCCTGTGCCTCAGGTAGACCACGCTTCTGTACAATGAGATAATTATTACAGTTCCTATCTCATATGGTTGTTAGGAAGATTTCAAGCTTCATATACAAAGAGTGCTTAGAATGGCACTTTATTCCAAACCTGAGAATCTTTCACTCCAACCTGCATTCCTTTCTTTCTACTTTCCCTCTCTCCTTCCTTTTCTCCTTTCTCTCACTTCCTGTCTCTCAAAACAGGAGCCACTATGGGTCCCTGTTGCTTTAGTGCCATCTTTAGGACCTGACCCCTCCAGTTGTCTCATGACGGGAGGGGTGACTTTGCGTTTTAGGTTGTTTGTTTTGGGGCTTGCTCATATGCCTGTGGAGAACATATTTCAACTACAATCTGTCAGCTTGGTAATGAGGGTTTGCTAATGAGGCTCCCGACAGACACTTTTTATTTACCAAGATGACAAATGCCACTTCTTGGCTGTGCTTGAATCATTTCAAAGGCCGGTGGACTCATTATAGTCATCAATACTTGTTACACTGAGAGGTTTATTTTGTCCAAGGACTGTGCGTAATTTGGATTTGTATTATTTGTATCATTTTTGATACTCCTGTAAAAAGAACAATCTTTTTAAATTCCTGTCATTTTACCCATCCCTGAACTTGCCTGTTTGTGATGACTGACTTTTGCAAAGCACGTTTTAGACATCGTCTACCGCTGTCAGAACTGGGGTATTATTTTAGGATGTTTGCCAGGCTACCTTGGCCTTTCTGTGTCCTTAAGGCAGAGGTTGAAAACATGCACATAGACACAGGACCCAGGCAGGTATGGAAAGAAGTAAGGGGCTGGGTAGAGGTTAGTGAGTTGGAGGCACCTGCTCTGTCTGATGGGACCAGCTGCCCTTCTCCACCAGCCAACTATGGCCATGGGGGAGCATTGGCCACCACCCGGTACTTCCTGGTTTATTTTTTATTTTTCAAAAGAAGGAGGAGATTTGCATTTATATGTGAAATTTCTGTATTTTTATATGGTTTTTAGAGATTTTGGCAACCAATTCAACAGCTTGTTGAAGCCCAGGGGCTTCCAGACTTTGATCTGTATCTAATGTTTAAAGTAGTTTACAGTAGTTTCTTTGCTAGTTAAAAACAAACAAAAAAACCACAAACAAAAAAAAACCACAAACAAAAAAAAACCACACACACACACACAAAAACAACAAAAAAACCAGCAACACATTTGTAAAAGTAGTTTTCTTTGTTTTCTCTTTGCAGACTGGTATAGGGGGTACCTCATAAAGCACAAAATGTTACAGGTAAGATTAATTTGTTCCTATTTGGGGCAGTCCTGGGTACCTTCACGTGTGGTTCCTCAGCACACTGGGTCCCCTCCCCCCGTACCCTGTGCTTTGCCACCTCTACACCTTGGGACTCAACGGGGCCTCAACCGCCTCTTTCACTCATTCGTTAAGACCAACCTAAAGAGCTCTCTTCTCCCTGAAACTTCTCCTGAGACACGAGTCACATCTGATTTCTCCCTTCCTTGAGCCCCCATGGTACTGTGCATTTTTTATTTGAAATTATATTCCCTGCCTTCCTTTAGAGTGGCTTGGGGCATTCATCATTACCTCACCTATGTCTCCAACATGACAGAGAAAGAACAGAGCCAGTCTCTGCCCTCGGAGAGTTCCCTTGTTCCACCCCCACACCACACCGCTGTCCCCACGAGAGCAGACACCTGCTTTGCTCATCTCCTTACCTCTCGCGACATCTAGCGCAGCAGCTGGATGTCCCTAGTGTGCCTGTTGGTTGAATTTAGGGAGGAGGTTCCAAGTAATTGATAAAATTTTCTTATTCACTGAGCCAAGCTTATGGAGAAAGCAAATACTAGTAGATGTATCTTCCTTCCTTGCTGACGTGATGTGCTGGGAGGCTTGATCCTACTTTGCTCTCTAAAGAACAATAAAATAAATCCAGGGAGAAGGGGTCTTAAATCAAACTAGTTCATGTGCAACCAGGGACACTGTTGCTTCAGGATCTGACCTTCCAGCCGTTGGTCATGACCATGAAGGGTGGCTGCTTTCCCGGAACCACGCGGGAGAGGAGCCAGGCAGAGTGCCTTGTCTCACTTAGAGTGAGTCTTTCAAGTGCTCCTCTCTTGCCCATTTGATAAGATGAGTGTCCACCGTGGGGCTGGAGCATCCTTTGAAACCTAGGGCTATTGCAGGGCCCCAGATGACTGACGGGGAGCTGGAGGAGAACTGGACCTAAACAGGTGGATTTAGAATCCAGCTCCTGCTCTCCTGACTCTGGGATTACTCCTTTAAAGTTTGAGAATTTTACAGTCCACTAGTGGCTTTTGGGAAAATCATGAAGACCTGGGGCCAGTTATTTCTGTATGGATATGTCATTCCATTGTATCTTACGCTATGTTAATGTATGATAAGTTATTTTATGTTATCTTATTTCCAACAGGGCATTTTTCCAAAATCCTTTATCTGTATCAAGGAAGTGACAATTGAAAAAAAAAGGTATTTGTCATTCTTCACTAGACTTGACCCTTCAGTGGCTCATGGAATGTCTCTGTCCCGCCTGCTTTGAAAACATGACTTGGCAGATGGGATCCCTCTATTACCTGCCAGTGTTTGTTTGTGTTTACTCTTTCCCTCACCTAATCCAAACTGTCTCCCTCTCAGGTCTGATTCTGAGCGGGTATTATTAAGTTAGTAAATTTGGAGATTCTGCTTTTGAACTGTACTAATCAGATTAATCCTGCATAATAAGCTTGAAGGGCCCACCCCAGAAAAGGAGGACATTAAAAAGGAAGTCCCTTGCATTTGCATAATGTAATTGGTGTTGCTGTTGGAGGCGGTTTAGTCTCATGACAGCAAAGACCCTCTCAGCAGCTGCCACTTGCTTAATGCAAATTTTCCAGCATTTTGCCTTGTTAGCACCTGGGTCTCAATTTCACATCCTTTTCTCTTCCATCTTAAATAGAAATATTGAGAACATCATTCCTGCAGAAATTCCTCTGGCACAAGAAGTTACGACGACACTTTGGGAATGGGGCAGCATCTGGAAACAGCTCTACGTGGTGAGCCTCCAAACCCTGTTCCCTGGGATGAAAACTTCTTGTAGTCTCTGGTTTGGTTTAAATTTGGAATTGAGCCTTGAACAGAGCAGACCAAAGTGACCTCACTGACTTAGTAGAACAAAGTATAGGAGGACATCAACGCCCAGAGAGGTTTGTTGACTTTCTCACGGCCACACAGTGAGCTAGTGACAGAGCCAAAATAAGTGGGGGTCTGGTGTGAGCCTCTTTTACACTAGTGCAAACATTATCAATTGAAGTATTTTTAAGAGTCACCTTGAGGGCTGTTAAAAAATAAGGCTTACATCATCGGGGCTCTGCATTTTAATAAACTCAGGGGATTTTGATTTTGTGGTCTGCTTATAAAACACCTTCAGAAATACTGTTCTCATTTGTTAATTAACTGATGGCTGTTGTCCTCAGATGTATGAGGAAGCCTTGACCCCAGAAAGACAGGGCATTTTGCATCTGTTTTTCCTGTATTGAAGCGAATCTAATTTTAAATCTCCCTTAGATGTTTCTAAAGTTCTAATGAAAGCAATTAGCTAAGAAAACCATTAAGCTGAGAGTGAAAATGTCAACCAAGACTTACTGCATATTTGTTACAGCACCGTGCACACCTGCTGCTGTACACACGCTATTGGAGACTTACTTTTACAGTCATAAATGTTGACTCCCAAGGGGATATTTCATAATATATGGCAATTGATACCTCCAATTCCATACGTTCCCCCAAAGTTGTTAGGAATGTTTAGGGGGCAAACAGTAGACTTGAGGCTAACATGGTTAATATTCACTTCCACTACCCTTTGTAAAACATTGTACACACATGCACCACGGAAGCTGGGCATTTCCCCTTAACACACCTATGACAGCAAGCCCATCATGCCCTTTAACCTAGTTAGTAAAGAGATCTTTAAACTTCCAATATTCCAGTATCGCCTTCTTGATTCTTGCCTTATCTTCACACTATGTAGTGTGTAGTATCTGTGTAGTGTTTACTTAATACATAAATTGTCTCCCTTTTTAGTAAACTTAAATAATTTCCATAAGAACTGTACAGTGAGCTATTTCATTCTAGCAACAAATTTCTGATTCTTCGATACTAACTGGATACCCTACAATTCAAGTCACTGACTACCCTGAGTTAGCGTCAGACTCCATACGGAGATTTAAGGGTTCAGCTCTGCAAGGTTTCTCTTCTAGGTTCTTTGGCTGGTCTAGTAATTAAATTGACATAAGGCAACTTATTAGGAGAAAAAACAAATTTAATTTCATACCTATGGGAGACCCGAAGATATGAGACTCCGAAGGCAGCCGGATGGTTGAGGCTTATAAAACGTGCCGAGCTAAGGAAAGGGGTCAGGGCCTGGGTGTGCCAAGGGGAGGAAGCTCATTCACAGGAAGGCAGAGGAGGTGTTTGGAAAACAAAGTTTGCCTCCTTCTGCAGGTAAGTTCCTTAGGTGAAAAGGTATACCTGGTAATAGCTCTCTTCCTGGTACTGGCCCTCTTCCCAAAGTAAATTTAGGCAGTTGAGGGGGAGGTAAAGAACTTTTCCTGGGTCTGTTGGCTTTTGATTGCCTTTTGCTTAAAATAATCCTCATGCTCAAGAGACATATTTTGGGGTGGTAAAAATCTGTTCCCCTTCATAGCAGATGTACATGGTATTCCTGCTCAAGTATCCTTTTGGGTAAGAGTCAGAAATCACCCTTTCTTTAACCAAGAAGTGATTGGAACTATTACCTTTGCTTTGGGGAAGCACTCGTGGCCCAGGGGACAGGGCGGGGGATGTGTCAGTGACTAACTCCGCTACCCAATTCTTTTGTAGCTGGGTAGGGGCCAGGAAGAATGCAGCCATGGCCCTAAGCATGCTCACCTGATTTGGGCACAGTTTGCCGAATTAATACCTGAGCATCTCTGACACAGGTGACTGGGAATTGTTTCCTGTCTCCTAGGCCAGCAAAAAGGAGCGTTTTCTCCAGGTGCAGTCCATGATGTACGACCTGATGGAGTGGCGGTCCCAGCTCCTCTCAGGAACTCTGCCCAAGGACGAGCTGAAGGAACTGAAGCAGAAAGTCACATCCAAAATCGACTACGGCAACAAGTAAGTGCTCTTCCCTCCGAAAAGATGCTGTCCCCCGCTGTCCACCCTCTTCTTCTCTTTCTCCCTCCCAAGAAGCTTGGTTTCATTTTTAGATGCGACTTTGCCACCCTCTATTTGGTCGAAGGCTACTACCAAGGCCGTGCTTGTGTGCCTTTGTGATCACTCCCCTGGGACCCAGGGACAGCAAGTGGAGAGAAGGCTTGCTCATGCAGTAGTTATTATCCGGCTGAGAGATTTAGGACACTCGTTTAACCTACTTCCAAGGGGCCAGGGAGCACTGTCATGCTGGCTCCCTTTTGACTTAGTTGTCATTTTGTTCCTGCGTTTACAAAACTGTCCCTTAAATCCCAGTGTGAGATTTGATGTCCCTTCCCAATCCTAAATTATCCAAGCCACATGCCGAACTCATGCACAGTTACAAAAGTGGTTCCTCAGAAGACATTAGCAAAAATTGGTCGGAATTTGAATGCTATGAAGTTAAGACGATCATGAAACAATTTTTTGAGGCAGAACAACCCACTGATAATAATAGCAGTGGTAATAATATTTTAACTAACATTTAATCTGGGCTTATTATACATCAGGTTTGATGCTAAGTGTTCTACATACACTGTCTCATTTAAGTCTTACAACAACTCTATGGACCATGCAGGTTTATTGCCCTTATTTTTTTTCAGGTGAAGAAACTGAGGCTCTTAAAGAGGTTAAGTGACTTGTTTGGAGTCACACAAATAGTAAATGGCAGAACCAGAATTTCAACCCAGGCTGTCTGGCTCCAGAGCCCATGGGCCTCACAACTATGCTACTTGGAGAGCGTTTGAGAACTGTAAAGGCCTCCCTCCCCTCCTGGTTATTTGAATGCCCACCAAATATCCTACTCATCTGTTTATTCATCACAGCAACAAACATTCACTGAGCACTTATAATTGGCCTGATTTCCTGCTAAGTGTTGAGGCTATCGAGATAAAAGTTCCTGTCCTCTAAGGGACCACAGTCCAATTAGGATTGAGCTACAGGTAAACTGTTGATATGTATTGTTATAAGTTTGATGGTTTAGGAAGCAAGAGATTCTTAATTTGACTTGGAAAAGGAATTCAAGGAAGACTTCCTGGAGGAGGTGACTCCAAGCTGAATTTTGAAAGAAGCATTAAGTAGGCTAAAAGGAAAAAGAGAAAGAGAGTGTGTATACAGATGGGAGGGGGGAACATGGCATGTTCAGAAGACTGCAAAGTGGGTCAGAAGGCTGGAACTTCCCTGAGGGAGAAGTAGAAAGAGCCTATTCAACACACATAAGAAGAAAATTTCCCAGCAGCCAGGCTTTCTTGTCATTGTCACATGGACTAGGAAAAAGATCCAAAGGGGAAAGTCAGTGGTCCAACTTGCAGCTGCTTCCCATCCCAGGGGCACAGTCCTTCTGCCTGTTCCTCTGCCGGCAGCCATGAAGCATGTCCAAATCTGCTTATATTGCACATCATCCCAAAGTGACAGGAAGAGTTTGCCGAGCAGCTGCTGCTGCCACTGGTGCGGTAGCATCTGAGCACAGCACAGCTGGGCAAGTGGGAATTGAGGGAGTTTGTGCTGCTTTACAGTAATGGCATCTGTGACCTTCAGATGTTGTTTCCTCACAGAGGGTCCTGAGAAAAAGGACCAAAAATGGAATAAATAGTCTCTGCTCATAGGAAGACTTTCTTGGTATAGGGGCTCTTGCAGGCCCTGGGAACCCTGAAAAGTATTGCCCCCTCATTGCCTGTCTCCCCTGCTGCTCTGGGAGTTCCTCTAAGACAGCGACTGTCTACCTCATCTCTGTGTGCCAGGAACAGGATCTATGCACAATAGGTGCTCAGTGAGTGGTAACTGCATGAGTGCATGAATCATGGTGATGGGAGAAAGAGGAGAAAACAGTTCCTCCCTAAGTCAGCTCCACCTCTGCAATGTCACCTAGTCTGGCCCTGGGCTTTCAGTTTCAAGCAGCTCCCTTTGGGGAAGTGAGAGACGTCCTGAGAGACGTTCTGGGAGATGGCAGCCCTGAGCAGCCAAGGGGCCCCCTGCTTCTTGCCTCCCTTCCCTGATGACTTCAGCTAAACACAAGAGATTTGGGCACCTTAAATCAACCCTGGCCTGCTGTCTTGGGGGCTCAGAGCTCTGATCTGGGGTGCAACAGGCGGCTCCCGGAGAGTCGGAAGGCCAGCCCTCTGGGTAGAGTGTCAGGAAGCACAGGTCTGGCAGTGAGAGCCAGCGAGGCATGGCAGGGAACTGAGTCTGGGAGGAGTGATCAGAATCAGCCTCTTTCTTCCCCCGTTCACTCCATTCCTGCATTCAGACACCAAAATTTTGTTGAGCACTGAGTGGCCCCAAGGACATTTACAAAATGCAGCCTCTGTACATATTTCACAACAACAAAAAGCAGACAAGGAGGACTGAGAATAGCTGAGTGCTTCCCATCTGCCAGGTACTGTTTTAAACACTTTCCATGTATTATTTCAGTTAAGTCTCAGGACAGCGCTCTGTTTCTCAGATGAGGAAACGGAAGCTCACAGAGTGATTAGGTCATTTTGTCCAAGGCACACTGGGATTCGAAGCAGGTAGCTAGGCTCCAGGGTTTGAGCGCTTAACCATCACATCCTACCCCCCCCCCCCCAAAGACTACGTGGACTAGGGAGAGAGAGAAGTAACAGACATTCGAGTAGGAAGTCATGCATTTCTTGAGAGGAGGAAGCATGAAGGAGGCTGGGGGTTGGAGGCAGGGCAGGGGGGTGAGACCTCTGAATCTAACAAGATGAGTGGGAATTATGAGGTGAGGAGTTGCAGAGAAAAGAAAGAACATGGGAGGAACTGAGAGGTGAACATGAACATGGAGAGGAAGGCAGCTGGGCCAGGACCTTGAGGGTCTGAGCACCAAGTGCAAAAGTTTGGATTTGTCCAGAGGGCGATGGGGAGCCACAGAAGGAGGCATTTCTGTTTTCTTTTATCTTAAATTTTTTTTTTAGAAAAATACATATCACAGGGGCTTCTTCCCTCACCCTTATCTTAGGTTCATCTTACCACTTTCTTGAACAGAAGGGAGCAGTAGGGCTACCTCCTGAGGAGAAAATGTCAAAATGGTCAGGTCTCCAAAATGAATGGTCTTCTCCCCTGGTGGGGGCAGCCTCTCCAGATGCGGGGTCGTGGGAATCCTGACTGTCCTGCCCCCTGACTACTGACGCTCCCAAGTTTCAAGTGAGGTTGTTAACAGACAGGCTCTTCGGTATCCAGAGAGGGAGGGAGGAATCCTCAAATGACTCCTCCAACTCGCATGATCACGGCACCCAGGAGAATGTTTTATTCATCCATTTCAGAACTGAATCCACTTTGATAAATTTTGAGGTGAAAGAGTTATAGGGAGACCTTGACATTAAATTATGATTCAGCGATGCTCCATCTTACCGAGACGCTGTGAGCCCTTGCGCAGCATTAGTTGGACGCATTTATTCCCGTGAGCGAAGCCCGTCCGGCGGCATGGCTGCGCAGCATCATGAGTCACAGCAAGCTGGAAGTTAATTTCCTAATGAATGCGGGCCGACAGGTGAAGCTTGGCTCCCTTCTGTTTGCATTTGGATGTGCCTCTCAATCCGATTCTCCAATAAGCGATGAAAATTTAGTCTCCTCTATTTGTCTTTGCTGCCCATCCCCGATCTGGTCCTCGGTAGTGGTGCCTAAGCAGGACCACTGTTGGCCTCAGAACCTCCAACAGCTCACCTGCCCCTACCTTCTTTGTGCGGACAACCGGGGACCTCCATTCTCAACATCAAGAGCCTTCAAATGAAGGCCTCTGGAAACCTACCCCTGGTCCCCCAACCCAATACTGCTCCTAAGCGCCCCCTAGCTATAAAGTATACCACAGAGGTTAAGGGTGCAGACTAGGGTGTTGTATCCCTTTTACTTAGCTATGTGATCTTGAGCAAATTAATTAACCCCCATATCCTTGGTCTGTCTTTACTAGCAAAATGAGAGTATTAATATTACCTCCCTCATAGGGTTGTAATAAAGGTTAAATGCATTAATGCACATAAAACACTTAACAGATGTGAGCTTATTGCAAGTGTTTGAGCCTTCGCTGTTATTAGTCATCATCGAGGCCATACAGAATGGCAGATGCAGTTGAAACAAGCTGACACCTAAGAGGAAAGCTTGTGCCCTGGAAGTTGAAGAGCTAAAGAGCAAGCTGTGGGTAGTACCAACATATCTGAGACTCCCCTGAGTAACTATGTTCAAATTGTTTTTGAATAAATAATACATGAATACCTTCTCTACTCTTTATATTCTCTATATCATATCACAGCACAGCACATCACATCACAGCACATCATGTCATATAAAACCATTAAACAAATTGAGGTTAGGCATATGTCTCCTTCCTAGTCCTTGGACCCTACCTTTCCTCACGGGTACCCTTATCGGTAGTGTTTGTTTGGTGCTTTTTGTCCAGACTTGTTTCCCTGCTTATTGTCACTCGTGTACATGCACCCGCATAACATATCTGTCTTGGTTTGTTTGTTTGTTTTATATGAAAGATGCTGTATGCATTGATCCATACTTTTTTCCTACTGAGGTATATCATTTAAACATATCGAAACAATATTGTATTTTTTTAAACCCTGCTTAATGAAATTCCATCCTAGATTACAGATTATTTACCCATTCCCCTTTTTATAGACACTTTTTCAACACTTTGCTGATGCAAATAATGCTGCAACACACATCCTTGTTCAACTGTAAGGTGTTTCTCTAGGTTCAATATCTCAGGAAATATACACTAAAAAATTTGTAATACACATTGTCACAGTCTCTCCTAAAGAGGCTGTACCCCCAGCTGTGTGCAAGGCTGTTGGTGTAGAGCTGTTCTATGGGAGTCTACAATCCTCAGAAATCAGGTGAACTTTCTCGTAGAAACACCTCACCAGTGCCCTAAAGACTTCAGCCTCCCATGATTTATTCTCTCCTGTTTTGCTTTTCAGAATCCTTGAACTTGATCTGATTGTCAGAGATGAAGATGGAAATATCTTGGATCCTGATAACACCAGTGTCATCAGCTTGTTCCATGCACACGAGGAAGCAACTGATAAAATCACAGAGCGTATCAAGGAGGAAATGGTGAGCTTTGCGCAATAGGCTTCAGCCAAGTAAGGCAGGCGTTTAGGACACCATAAACTTATACAGGCTAATCAACCAGACTGTGTAGCAGTCAAAGGGACATCTGTCCTATGATCAGAGATGACCAGTAACCACACACATTTTATTGTGTTTTTATACTCAGATCTGTAATTCATTCTGCATCCATTTCACAGGTAGTTTAATGCCCGCAAGTTTCCTGCTCTCACAGAGCTTTTATATTCCAGAGAGGAGAAAAGAAAAAAAGACAGTAACAACATAAATAAAGAAATGGAGAAATTAATTTCAGGTGATGATAAGTTTCTAAAAGGCAATAAAATAGGGTTATGTGAATCAGGGTGAACCAGGAGCTATTTCAACAGGCGCCATGAAGAAAGACCTCTCTCAAGAGTGACATCTGAGATGACGCTTGAATAATTTGAGTGCATCAGACCTCTCACATTCTAGAGACAAAGTACTCAGTGCAGAGGGAAGAGCAGATGCAAAGGCCCTGAGGTAGGGCTGAGTTCTGAATGTTTGAGGAGCAGAAAGACCAGTGTGGATGGGGCATGATGAGCAACTGGCGAGTGTAGGCAATGATTTGGAGAAGCAGGTAGCAGGAACCAGGTCTTACAGGGCCTGAGGAGTTGCGGAGAAAGAGTTAAGATGTTATTCCAAGTGTGGTAGGAAGCCAGCAAATGATTTCAAGGAAACATACTCTTGTCAAGGTTAACATAATCTGATTGATAATTTAAAAAATAACTTTAACCACTGTATATTTGAAAGCAACCTTATTTTTAGATTTATTGAGATATAATTTTCACACAATAAAATCAATTTATTCTAAAGTACAATCTAATGAATCTTATTAATATATAGTGTTGGGTAAATGTCACAGTCAAGATATAGAAAGGTTCCATCACCCAAAAAGTTTCTTTGAGTTCCTTTACAGTCAGTCCCCTTCCCCATCCCAGCAATTTCTAATTTGCGTTTTATGACTATACTTTTGCTCTTTTCTAAAGTTTTATACAGGCGGAATCATATGGTTTTTCTGTTCGCTGTTACTCAGTCTGATATATTTGAGGTTTATGTTGTTGTATATATTAATGTTTCTCTCCTTTTTATAGATAATTGCTATGCCATTGACCATTTGTTGATGGTACATGTTATTGACTAATTATTGGACATTTGTGCTGTTTCCAGTTTGGGGCTATTAAAACTAATACTGCTGTAAATATTTGCATACAAATCTTTGTGTGGACATGTGTTTTCATTCTTTTGGGGCCATACCTAGCAGTAGGATTGCTGGATCATATGATAAGCGTGTGTTCAACTTTTTAAGATTCTTCCATACTATTTCCGAAAAGGCCTACACAATCCTGCATTTCCATGAGCAGTGTATGCGTATTCCAGCTGCTTTACTTCCTTGTTAACACTTGGTGTTGTAGACATTTTAACTTCAGCCATTCTAATGATTGAGTAATGGCATCTCATTGAGGTTGAATTCACAGCCCCCTGGATGACCAGTGAGGTTGAGCATCTCTTTATGTGCTTACAGACCATCACCATCTCTATCTTTTCTTGTGAAGTTTCTGTTCAAATATTGTGCCCATTTTAATTGGACTGGTCTTCTTATCCTTGAGTTGTAAGAATTTTTTAATTGTTCTGGATACAAATCTTTATCAGATATATATTTTACAAATATGTTTTCTTTGTGCCTGGCCTTTTCCTTTCTTAAATGTGTCTTTTCAAAAGCAAAAGTTTTTAGTTTTGACGAAGTTTATTTAAGCAATTTTTTTCTTTTATAGTGTTTGCTCTTTATGACACTAACTTTATGAGGAAGGCTGGTGGGAAACCAAGATGTGAAAATCAAGGCCAAGAGAGTCCAAGTGACTTGGCTCAGACTGCAGAAACTTTTGGTGGTAGAGTTGGGAATAATGGCGAAACCTTCGTGCTAGAAACCGACATGATTCTCAGTATCTTCCTGTTGTCCTGTGTGGTGCTGGGTTAATCGTCTCTGTCGTCCTCTCTTCTTCCACCTCTCAGTCAAAAGACCAGCCAGATTACGGAACGTATTCTCGGATCTCCTCGTCCCCTACTCACAGCCTCTATGTCTTTGTGAGAAACTTCGTGTGCAGAATTGGGGAAGACGCCGAGCTCTTCATGTCTCTCTATGACCCCAACAAGCAAACCGTCATAAGGTGGGTGTGGTCAGCATGGCTTCTCTGCATGTGGATGGTTGGCATTGGCGTTGGCGCGACACAGAACACCTTTTCTTCCCATCAACCCTTGTGCAGAAATTCCCGCCCAGGGGTGACACTGAGCCTAACTGAGAAAATGAAATTCCTTCTTTTTGGGGGTGGAAGTATTACTTACCACCAGATGTTCCCCAGGGTGGGCTTTTGGTTAGAGGGCTTTGTAAATAGCTTTGATTGCCAGGAAACAACCAGAAATAACAAGATGCAGAAACGTAGCATTGGATAGAATAAAAATCACTACTTTTACCATGGGAATTGAGAAATGAATGGTGAAAACTCTGTATTCTCCATTGCAGCAATGGTTTAATAGTGCGGGCTCTGGGCTCACATCCTGGGCTCGTCATTTATTCTTTCTTAACCTTGGGCAGGCTATTAATTTTTCTTAACTCTGAGTTTTTCCTGTGCAAAATGTACATGCCAGCCTCACAGGATTATTTCTTTCAAGCACTTAATGAGAAAAATCACATGAAGCACAGGACCTGGCAAATACTACCTGCGCTTAAGTGGGGGTGACTATGATAATTACTACTTTCATTGATTGTTCTTGAGAACGGAGGAAGTGAGGGAACTTCTGGGTGCCTCAGCTTAAGGATGGGAAAACACCTTTGGGAATCTCCTGGGGAAGACTTTGGCACACCTCTAGCCCCTACTGCTGTCCCCCTGGCCTCTGCTTGTGGCTCACACCACCCTTCCTCCCAGGTGACCACACCTATTCCCTGCAGTAAGGTTTTGCACCAATACATGGTCCTATGTTTGAGATCCTGGTTATGCATTAGACTAGAACTAGAGCCCGACCATCACCTTTTATGATGAAAATGGTGTCTTTCTAGCTCAGATGTGATGATGGTTAACAAGGCTATGTATAGTGCCTAGTGATGGGGTGCTTCAGAAAATGACAGCTCTCTCGGGGACCTTCGTGAGACATGGAGGGCTATCCACGTAAGAAGTTGGAACTGAGTGCAGCCTGCAGCCTCATGCAATCCTCATCACTCTGTGCCATTTGGTGAGAATGTGAGGCTCAAGGAAGTCGTGACTTTCCCAAAGTCACATGTTTTTATAAATGACAGGGATGAGATTTCTGTCCAGGTCCATCTGGCTCCAAAGACAAGTAGTTCCCACTTCAGTCTGTCACCAAGGCACTTGTTCCTAAGAGTAACATCAAATGTGCTCAGTGGTTCTCCCCAAGGTTTCAGCACTGGGGTGGTGGAAAGTTATTCCTTATAGCAAAGCTAAATCCCTTGTGAGAGCTAGCTCAGTTCACCTGGCTAGACCTCCGTGGACACCGCCCACGAGTGTTCCTGCTCCTTCCAGCGCACCTTGAAATGGCCTGCGTGTCAATCTCCTTGCTGTTCGTGTCAGCTGCTCCCAAGGCACCTGTGACAAAGATCCTGAAAGCACTAAGAGGACCCCACCCCTGCCACTTAGAAAACATGAGGACTCCTCACGGCCGAATTGGCGAGGGTGCCTGGCCTCCTAGCCCATCTCGGTGACAGATGGCCTGAGCCAGCCCTGGGGAGAGAGGCCATGGATCAGTGAGATGGCAGCGCTGTTCCCTGCTGTGTCACACTGATGATGTGCTCGATGGGGCATGCCTGAGAGATGCCTGGGAGAATGCCAGAGACACAGGGAAGCCCTCCAGAGAGTAAGGGATGAGGAGGAGGAGGACAAAAGGGGCCAAAGCCAACAAGGTAGAAAACAAAGCAGAGCAAAGGCATGATACAGGAAGGCGCAGGGGAACTTGGAAGGCCTCCCTGTGTCAGTGTGACTGCCCTTTCCCTAAGAAACCAGTCTTCCCCAGGCCTGCCTGCCCTCACCTGGGCTGACATACAGTGAGCCACAGGCAAGTTAAGGCGTCCCCAGTGAGGCCCAGATATGGGTTGGGGAGACTTCGGCTGAGACTGATCTTTCAGGGTTGGGATGAGTAATGGCCAGATTCCAGTAGGTGTGTGAAGAGGTCTGGTTTGGGAGATTTAAGGTAATTTTTTGTAGGACAAAAAAAGAAAAAAAGGCAGCCTAGGCATCAGGCCAGTGGCAAGACCAGTTTCTAAAAAGAGGGCGAGGAGGAGCTGGCATGGCCCTCACCCGCTCTCTGAGGAGGGCGTCAAGTGGAGGAGATCTCACCTGTCCCGGTGCCAAGTGGGCCTTCCAGATTTACCGCTCAGGTCTCCCTGGGCAAGGATGGATGGGGCCGGCGCAGCCCTCTAAATTGCTTTTCTTATTTATGATTCTATTTCCCCTACCAGAAAATTGCTGGGCTTGCTGTTTCGATCTAGCAGGGTGGTTCTCTATGGGCTTTGCTACATGTAATGAAAGGTCCTGAGAAATGCCCATGTATTTCACTATGACGGTTCAGAAATAACCAATGAGAAATAATTTTAAAATTGGAGGGGGGGGGCGCGGAGACGGGGAATGGAGACTTCCTGGTTAGTTTGCTGCAAAGTTCACTAAAGTTTTAAAAATGTTACTGAGAAAAATTGTGGATTCGACTTGATTGAGTTTTAACCATTGGTTAATTCGGGGCTGTGCGTATTTATCAGTTCCATTCCACCATGAATTTTGCTGAGATTGCCCTCATTAATCTTCTAGGGGTCAGTGGAGAGAGAGGAGCAAGTCAGATAGAGTAAGTCACTAAGAAGAAGATAGTTCCCCTTCACTTTGCTAAATTCTCACTTTGCCTTCTTGAGGTGGCTTGGTTCTTGAGCTTTAGTTTGCTTTTTCCTAATTCAAAATAATAAGTATTTATTTAGTACCAACTACATGCTCCTGGATAACATGAAAAACCCAATGACTTAACTTGGCAAACTGTACTAAGCTCCTAAGTTAAAGAAGTGCTAGACTCTATTATCTTTTTGGCACAGCTAGACTGACCAGTACGGACCATGCAGGGTGGTGTATGGTTGCTTAAAGATGTGAAATGATTAATGATCACATGTCAGAACCATGTAACTGCCTCTTATAACCCCCTTAAATTGGTTTCAGTTAGCCATAGGATCAGGCCAAAATTCTTGAATAGCCTTCAAGGCCTACATGGTCTGTCCTCTCTCTCTCATTTTTCTCTTACCAATTTCCCAGAGGATCTGTTTTCTAGATGCATAAGTTTCATCCTGCCCCAGGACATTTGCACTCATGTTTGCTTTGCCCGAAACATTTCCCTTTCCAGCTCTCTTTTCTTGACCAACTTTATTTCCATGTCACGTTCTCAACAAAGACTTGCATGACTACCCAGGCTAGGCCAGGTTCTGCTGATACACGTTCTCACAACATCCTGAACTTTTCCTTTATAGCACTGTTATGTGTTAATAGTTGTTACGACCCCATATAAATGGCTACTTAGGTGTATCTCAGATAATGGCTAAGGCCCTCTATGGCCCACCACAGTCCTACGCCCAAGGGACAATTTAAAATAATTCAAATCTTTACTCTGTCTCAAAAGGGGAGTGGGATGGGGAAGGTGAATACATTTGGGGGGGGGGGGTTGCAGTGAAAAAAGGAACCTTTATTTGGTGCAAAACAGCTCAACTGTGATACAGCACAGCTGTGGAAGCAGCCAAATACATTCTTAATATCCAGCAAATTGTACTGAAGTCCTTTCCCCCTCATTTCTGCCCCTCAGGAACCCCACAGAGAATGCTGCTGCTCTTCAAAAATGTTAGGCAGCTGGGCCAGAATTTGCTTAGCAGATGAGGGAGGGAAAGAGGTTGCGAATACACATGGTAGTGCTTCTCTGCCCCTGCTAGTCTAACGTCTGTCTCCCTGAGGGGTCCGTGATCTTTCGGAGAGAGTGACTATGTCTGTCTCAAACACTACTGTGTCCCCAGCAGCTAGCAGGGTGTGGGGCACAGAGTAGTGGCTCAGTGAATATTTTTACTGAATGAATGTTGAGCCCCTGGCAGTAACGGGTTGCTACTTCTCTTCCCCCAGCGAGAACTACCTGGTGCGATGGGGCAGCAGGGGCTTCCCGAAGGAGATCGAGATGCTCAACAACCTGAAGGTCGTCTTCACGGTGGGTGCACACTGCTTCTCGTTACCACGTTCCACACTCACAGGGACATGATCTTGGCAATGAGTGTGGGTCTGCGGAGCTTCAGAGCTGGCAAAGGGCACTGTGTGCCCGGTGGAAGCTATTGGGAAGATGGATGTTCTCTGTCTCCCCCTTTCTTCCTCCTTCCCTGTCGGTTTCTCACTCACCTGCACGTGGAGAGCACGTGCAGAGTGCCATGTCAACAAGCACAACCCCTTCCAGCCATCACCTGTGTAAACTGGGTGCAGCAGCTATGCTGAGTTCCTGGTTAATTCATGGTTAGCCTGAGTTCCTTTATTTGGTTCAGACCTAAAAACCCTTCTCAAATATATTAGTGTGGCGGCGGGCGGGGGACCGGGGGGGTCCTTCCTAGAACATTGGCTGTCTCAGTAAAGTGGATATTCTGAACATAAGTAAGTCATAGATGGCTAAAGATGTTACAGGTCATGCTTCTAAATACCAGTACTCACTGGGCAAGACATATGTAGAAATGTTGGTATTAGTTGTTATTTCGATGATTTATGTTCGAGAGTGAACAGGCTCTTTAGCTTCAGAAAGGAGAAAGTGGAAAGGAGGAGTTGAGGGTTATTTCCTGTGGAGCCCCCTCTCTTGTCCTGTTTCCACAGGGTTGTGTTCAGGGTGTGACCTTAAAACACCTAAGGATATTTGTGTTGTCTTCAAGCTCCTTTGGGGAGAAGAGCCCTTATGAGATGTTTTCACTGTGTTGCCTGTGTTAGCAAGGGAAATTACCGAGGGGAGCCAGGGCGGGACTGGGCATTGACCACACTGATGAGTCTGACCCAAGGGTGTCCGACATGCTAGATTAGCCCACCTTGCTCTACAATAATTTTCCGTTCCAGCCCATTAAATGCAGTGACTTGCGTCACAATTTAGATAGGCATGCAGCTGATTTATTTTGTTTGTCATTTCCTAAAAAAAAAATGGGCCAGAGGAATAAGATCATGTCCTAATTGCTTAGACAAAGTATTCTTGGCTTATATAAATGTGTCTCAATCCTGTTTATCTATTATTAGTTAGAAGGAGGAGCCTATTTATTTTCTTGGTAAATAGGAGCGTCCCATAGGGCTTCCTGATTAAATCAGGAGACAGATGTTTCACGAGAAGGAGAGAGACAGGGAATCAATCAGTGGTTATTTCGCAGAGGACCAATTCATGATGTAAACACGCAGGAAAGGGCATCGGTGAATTTGTGTCGCTCAGTATTAATGGGATCCTGCCTTCATGGAACTCTGCCTGTGCCACTAGCTCTTCTTCCCACAGCAAATGGACTTGAGAGCCTTGGTTGACTGGTTCAAAAGACTGACACTTCCCTCTCTTGAAATGATGGGAGTTTTTGTTTCAGAGCACGGAAGGTCATGTTGCTCTAGCTTCTTTTATTGATTCGAGGGCTATCCAGTGAGTGTCTGCTGTGTGAAAGCGCTGGGCTAGTTGCTGGGGATACAGCACTGAGTAAGCTGATAGGCCCCTGCTCTCAGGGTGTGATGGTGGTAATTCAGAAAGTAAGTAAGTAAATAAATAAATAAACGAGAAATGTCAGAAGGCACTCTCTGCAATGTAGATAATTAAAACGGTGATGTGATGGTGTTTGACTGGGGCTTGCTTTCAGCTGGGCACTGAGGTAATGTTTAAGGTAGAGATGAGATAAGACTTGGCAGGCGTGTGCCTTGCCGGCCTTATTTATCTTGTCTCTGGATGTTAGCTCCCTCTAGTTTCCCCTTTGGGGGCAGGGCCCGAGGAGCCGATGGTGAACTTCCTCTCTGTCTGCTTTCCCCTCCCACCCCCCGACCCCCCCAACCCCCCAGCTCTGTAGGAGGAGAGCAGCCTATACCATGAGGTTCCCAAAGACCTTGCCCAGTTTGGGGGTCACTGCCAACACATGGGAAACTCCTTTTAGTGCATTAAAAGGAGTACTAATGCATTATTAAGCCAGGTCACATGGGTTTTAAGTTTCATTGCCCTGTCTTAGCTTCCCCAACATACCTAAGTTATTAAAACCAAAGTAAAATGATTGGGAGACACCACAGATGGGAACACATTTCTGAGTGAGGGTTGCCTGTTTACACACCCTTCAGAGAATAACCCTTGGTCAGTCCTTTTGCTGGGCTTACATGACTGGATTCTCTTGTGCTAAGGGTCTCTGATGAGGCTGCTTGTAGAGGTCCCATGTCTTCCTTTGAGCAAAGAGAAGAGGGGACCTACTTAAGAACCTTGTAGATTTACCTAGTGTATTATTTGCTGGGGCTGCCATTACAAAGTACAGACAGGATGGCTTAAACAACAGAAACTTATTTTCTCACAGTTCTGGAGCCTGGAAGTCCAATATGAAGGTGTCAGCAGGGTTGGTTCCTTCGGAGGCCCTTCTCCTTGGCCTGCAGACAGCCACCCACCCCCTGTGTCTTCACATGATCTTCTTTCTGTGTGTCTGTGTCCTAATCTCCTCTTCTTATGAAGACATATTGGATTAGAGCCTATGCTAATGACAGCATATTAGCTTAATCACCTCTTTCTTTTTTAAGGGCCGATTTTTGAGATTAAAGTTATTGGGGTGAATTAATCATCTGTTTCCAAATACAGTCATGTTCTGGATACTGAGAGGTTAGAACTCCAACATGAGAATTTGGGGGGGTGGCACACATAATTTAGCCCATAACATCAAGGAAGAAACCTTGCAGGTGCCAGGGCCCCTGTGGCTCTGGATAGCCTCTGGAAGATACCAGTTCAAAACTGCAAAAAATCCTAAGGGAAGAAGAGAAGTAATTAGGGATAAAGGTTATTATAAAGGGAGCAAGACTTGGGCTTTTAAGGATGGAAAGGCTTTGGCTGTATAGAGGAATAAGCAGTAAGCATTTGAGGTAGAGTTGCGGACAGGGGGCTTGGGAAGAAAGATCCAGAGTTGAAAGTGAGCACAAAAGAAATCTTTGTGACAAAAATAGAGTACTTACATGCAGAGAATAGTGGGGAATCAGTTGGATAGGACAGCTGGAAATATATTATGTCTAGGACTTTTCACATCAGCCTAGGGACATTAGCACTTAATAGGGTAGGAAATAGGGAGCCATTAACATTGTTGGGGGGAGAGAAATGAAATAATGAACATGGCTTCTAAAGATGGGCTGGTAGGGGGTTTCAGGGTGGATGGAGGGAAGTGTCAGCCAGGCCAGGGAAGAGATGGTCCAACCTTCTGGATGTGAGATAATTGGGACCTCAAATGCAGTTGCCTATGGGAGTTAGAGGCTGGGAGTGCACAGGAGTGGAGAGCCTTCCTTGATCTGAAAGCCTCCTCCTTCCCTCCTTCCCTCCCTCCATGCCCTCCATGCCCAGCCTGGAGGTCTGGAGAGTGGGAAAGCAGACATCCACTCCTCTGGCCAGCAAGAGAGAGCCCTTGTATCAGTCAGCGTTCCCCTGAGAAACCAGACAGCATAGATGGGCAGATAGACTTATTTTAAGGATTTGGCTCATGTGATTATGGGGACTGGCAAGTTTGAAATCTGTACGGCTGGCCAGCAGGCTGGAAACTCAGGCAGGATTTCTATACTACAGTCTTGAGGCAGAATTCCTGCTTGTCTGGGAAACATCACTTTTTGTTCTTAAGGGCTTCAGCTGATTGGATGAGGCCCACCTCCATCGTGGAAGGCAATCTTTTTTACCTGAAGTCAACTGACTATAGGGGCTAATTAGACCTAAAAAACACCTTCCCAACAATGTTTAGACTAGCGTTGAACCTAGCAACTAGGCACCATAGTCTAGCCAAGCTGTTGATGCAAAAATTTAACCATCACAGCCTCTCAACAGGAAGGCACGGACCATGTTGGGGCCATGTCTCGTTCCCAGACTCTGTCCTTCCTTCCTTTTCCTCTCACAGCAGCCACAGGGAGAGGCTGGGGTGGCTGCTTTACTGGAGCTCTGGCTCTGATGCGAGCCATCAGGCCACACCCAGCGCAGGTGCCTGCTTGAGAGTTAATTCGTGAGAAGCAGCTCTGCCCTGGCTAAGTCATGGCCGGGGTCCTCTGTCCTGATGCCAACGACATGCCCCAAAGTCCCTTCTGCACCTGACTCCAGCTGGAATGGGGTCCCTCAGCAGAGCAGTCAGACGCCGAGGTGGTTCCCGTGGACTTTCCTCCCACATTCCTTTCTGATGGCGAGAAAGATGTATTGTGGTAGTTGGGCTATGGACTTTGGTGTCAGAGTGACTGGACAGTGTCTCCAAGGACTAGGGGCATGACCCTGGGAGAGCTCCTCATCTTCTTTGTGTCGCAGGTACCCATCTATAAAATGGGAATGCAGTAGTAGTATCTACTTAGGAAAACTGGCAAGGATCAAATAAGACAATGACATGGGACATGTAGCATGTGATGGAGACATGAGCAGTTTCAGTACGCTTCTGGGCCCAGGGTGCGCGCAGCTGCCTTTCCCCCTCGGAGCCAGCTCCCACACCTCGCCTTGGTCAATGAAATGTGAGCCAAAGCGACATGTATCTCTTGTGGGTAGAAGCTTTAAGTGCCATTAAGTGATTTGCCATGTTCCCTTCCTCCTGCGGAAAGGACAATGAAAGCACCGGTGTACCCAGAGTAAAGGAGTGGAGCAGAACCTTCGCCCATCTGCGCTGGACCAACGGACTGAGCCAGAAGGAAGCCTCTCTTGTGTTACAAGCTCTGAGATACTGGGATTGTCTGGTGTCACAGCAACCCAACTCTGAGTGATATACACCTATTAGGTGCTCGGCAAGTGGGAACTTAGGACGTTTCCCTCTTCCTTTTGCCTTCTCCTTGAGAGGTGCTGAGCAATGATGAAACAGGTGGAGTCATCTGTAGCAAGTACTGTTTGGGGGGCCCATCAGGTGGCCTGCAGGGAATCCTGCCTATATAATGGATCTTGTACCTCTCTTCTTCTCTTCGGGCAATTTGAAGTGGAAGAATTGGAACTGAACACCAGAGGCCCGTTACCCAGTTTCCGTTCTACCACCTACCATTCTCATCTGTGAAATGGATGTGATAGCTTGCTTTTCCACCTTCCCCAGGACCAATTGTATGATTAGTCTATGTATACTAAGCGCTAAGCACTTCCTCCAGAACTTACTGTCACTCAGTTTCCTCTTCTAGATATTTTCATTAGACATTTGATGTGTAACTGTTCTTACCCTGCCCTACAGGATCTCGGAAACAAAGACCTCAACAGGGATAAAATTTACTTGATTTGTCAAATAGTCCGAGTTGGGAAGATGGATCTCAAAGATACCAATACAAAGAAGTGCACACAGGGACTGAGGCGGCCCTTTGGGGTGGCAGGTAAGGACACATGACACACCGTTAACTTGTACTGGAATACATGTTTTATATGTCTGCATTTTCAAGAGGACTTCTTTCCCGCTCCTCCTTGTCCGCCCCCAAATTTATGCCACACAGCCCGTAATACCTACGTTTCTGGTAGCTAAATCAGAGTAATTGGCGACTACGTCCAGATTTATGATGAAGGCGGTGAGTACCGGGGCCCTCATGTCTGGAGCAGAGCGTTGGGAGTAGGGCGCAGGGGCTGCCCTGGCTCTCCAGTGCAGAGAAAAAGGAAGAGCAATGTGAGTGGGATCTAATTACGATGAGCAAATTACTTTTTTTAAAAATACTCAGGACTGGAAACGAAGTTACACAGAATGAATCACCCACCACACATCTGAATTCCAGATGGAAGTGGACGTTTGGAGGGTTGGCTTGACCCAGGGAGTCTGCTTGAGGGCTACGTCACTTTTCCATTTTTCTCCATACCTTCACACTCTCGTGGTTTCCAAGACTTCAGTATTCTTGTCCCACATTTTTGGTTTTTGTTATATTTGACCATCACTTGTACTATTATTTACCTAATATATATATTTTTAATTAACCTACTTTATTTAAACTAAAGCATTTTTTTTTTCTTAAAAGAACTTAAGTACCTGTGGAAACATCACTTGGATATGCTATTGTTTTATTAAAATGGAAATTTCTATTCTTGTACTGGTTATAATCCCTGCATACCATATTCAAACCCAGTGTCTCAGGTTCCTCACTTCAGAATGCCCTGACCCCCCAAGGCCACGAACCAGTGGGCTCTCACCTAGTCCCCTGTGCCGCTTGTGAAGCGCTGGAGTGGGAGAAATTGGCTTATACTGCACTGTTTTTTAATTTAATTTAATTTTTAAAGCTGGCATTGTTGCTAGCTAGCTAGGCGATCTTGGACAAGTATTTTCCCCAGGGCCTGAGTTTCATTATCTGAATAATGAGAGATTTGGATCTGGTTGGTCCTTGATCTGCATTAGAATGCTCTGACTCTATATGAGGGGCACTCCTGACACTGCAGCATTCCTGTTAAGGCAGTGAAGGTTCGTCAGCCTTACCTCAAAATGTGCCTTTGTCCCTCGGCTGTAGTCTGAGCTCTCTTTTGGTTTCAGGTGACAGCAAGCTGGTAGAACCGAAAGGTTGAGAGAGAGGATTGCTTCAGGCATGGCTGGATCCAGGAACTCAAATGAATTTACATCTCTCTATCTGTTAGCTCCTATGTCCTCTGATTCTGAAGAGGGCTTTCCAGTTAGTAGGCAAAATATTGGCTAGCCGTTCCAAGCTTGCATCTGGCCAGCTTAGCAATCCAGAGGAGAGGCACCCCCTTCCTATTAGTTTCAGCAGAAACCCCCAGGAGCTTATATATAGTCATGTGGTCATCTACAAAGCACTTACTCTGGCTGTGGTAGCGGGGGAGGGGAGGAGTGTGGCCCTTTGATTGCCCAGGTCCTATGAACAACTCTGGAGCCAGGGGGAGATCGCTTCACCCAAACGCTCACTGCGGGGCTCCATTAATTAGAGTAGATGTCAGTCAGGGTCATGTTCTACTGCAGGGGTTCTTCACCTTGGTTTCATGGGCCTTTAGTGGCTGATTTAAGAAGAAGTTTCTGAGGATCCAGGATCCCTCTGGAATTGCAGGGTTCAAGGTTCCTACAGTCATGTGTCCGTACATATGAGCATGTTTATGAAAAGAGAGTGAATAGATTTAATTGGGTTCTCAGACCCCACAACGAGTCACTGCTCTCAGGTTCAGTAGGCATAGTAGATGTGCAATGCATACATGTCAACTCCAAAACACATTGCTTGATTCCATAGTCACCACCCTGACTCTTTCTTCTTGGCTTCTGCTAAGCCACATTCCCTTGGACGGTCCCACTACCTGCTGAGCCCCAGCGCACTTTGCCCAGAGGTTTGCCTCGTGCTGTGTGTTGTGGACACGTGGTCTCTGTGTCGTCCGACGCTGGCTTGCTTGCCCTCCTAGACTTTCCTAACCCAGCTTTCTGCCCTACAGTCTCACCTCATGGTCATCCCTTCCTGGGTGCAGGAGGACTTAAACTACTCATTTCTCTTCTTTTTCCAGTTATGGATATAACAGACATCATCAAGGGGAAAACAGAGAGCGATGAAGAAAAGCAGCACTTCATTCCTTTTCACCCGTGAGAGATTCTCCATGTCTTTCCATTCTCTTAAACACACCCTGTTTCATTGAGGGCCACTCGAGAGCAGGGCGAATCGGTTCTCTGAGTCGGGGATGTCCAGGTGGGGCCTCCCAAAAGGAGGGCAGGATGAGAACAATAGTCTCAGGACTAGGGCCCTTGAAATCAATCAGCTTTTCACCCATTCATTTATCAAATGTTACTTATTCACCACTCTTTGATTGGAGGCCGGCAGAGGGCTGGACACTGTGCTAGGCATGGGGTTGGAGTGGCGAGAAAGACAGACACGGTCTGGTCTTCCCGGCACTTGTAGTGAGATGGGAAGTGAAACAGGTAGTCAGCCAAAGGTGAACGCGTTAATTACAAGTGTGCCGAGAACCACACGACTGTGAGGCAGCAGCGTTTCAGGTACATGTAACAGGGAGCCCTCACCAGGCTCTCCTGGGCAGAAACACCCATGACTGGAGAAGAGGGCAGTGAAGCAGGTAAATGTCCTTTCCCTGCTCAAAATGGCATCTGCGAGAAGGCAGGGCTCCCAGTTCGAGAATGTTGCCCTTACTCTGGTAGCCCAAGGGCAGGCCAAGAAGAACCGTGTTTGGTTACAGGTAGTGGGTTCAGTGACTCTGGTTGAGGTGGGTGATTAGGACTTAGCAGGAGAAGTAAAGCCTGTGCCACCATGCTGAGCAGATATTCCTTTTCAGGGCTTGGGGATCCTTCCTTCCTTTTTAACTCTTCCTAGGAACAAAAAGTGGTCTCGACTGGTGACATTTATTTGTAATTCCACACAACCACGCAACCACGCAACAAGTCTCAGAGCCGTGTTGCTTCTTGATGACATACATTCTCTGAGGCGGCATAGGCTGGCTCACTTTGCACCTAAGGTGGAGGGAGGATCTGGGCGGCTTTCTTGAACACATGAAACCGCCAGATGGGGACCTCATGAGGGCATCCTGTGAGCGCTCTGTGCACTTTCCCCTTCCAGGGTGACAGCTGAGAATGACTTCCTGCACAGTCTGTTGGGCAAAGTCACAGCCTTCAAGGGAGACAGTGGAGGGCAAGGTAGGTGCTGTGCCAATTTGCCGAGTGGACTGGGCCTGACTGTGGCTTGGGAGCCCTTGATCCTTCAACAAGCATACCAAAAGTCTGAACCCTGGGAAAGCCAGTCTTCCAGACAGACCATTGCAAAGAATGGGAGTGTGTGATCTCCAGAAATGGAAACCACATCTCCTGAGGCTGGGAGGCATGTCTTACTGCCCAAAGGAAGGAGGAACTCGTGCATTCTGACTCTCTACTACATGTCAGGCACTCTCATATGTTGCCTTATTTGGTTTCGTCCTTCCCACAGTTCTGTGCGATAGATGGTGTTGCCCACACTTTACAAAGGCCGGGCTGACACTGCTGAAAGTAACTAGCAGTTACTTCTGTGTGGGATGCAAACCCAGAAAAGCCTGGTTCCAGATGTCTGCTTCCAGTGTTCCCCTTCAGAAAGAGACCAAGGGGGATCAGGTGGGAGGGTGAGACTGAGGGAGCACCTCGAGGAAGCTGGCTCTTCACAGCAAGCCTTCCCTTCCAGGCCTCTGGGTGACCATGAAGATGCTCGTGGGTGACATCATTCAGATCCGCAAGGACTACCCACACCTGGTGGACAGGACCACCGTGGTGGCCAGGAAGCTGGGCTTCCCGGAGATCATCATGCCAGGTCTGGTCTTTCCCTGGGATGGGTGGTGGTCCAGCTGGTTGAAGCTTTTTTTTTTAAAGAACCAATTCCTTCCTTTTCCACTGCTTTTCTCTAATTCTCCCTGAAGGTTACCAGTGAAAACAACTTTTGTATCTACATAAATCTTCTATGCATTCACACAATAAACACAAACACATAGATACACATATGCACTTCCCTCTAACAATTGGGGTTGTATTGTACTTTATATGCTTTATATACTTTATATAGTGTTCTGTAACTTGCTTCATCACTTAATAATTTATCATGGACATTCTTTCTACTTTACTACATACAGAATAAGTCCATTCTTTGGGAGAGTATATTGTCATTCTCTTACATTTTTAAAGTATTCTTTTATTACCAAAGGACTCCATGCTCGTTGTAAAATGTTCAAATAGCTTGAAAAGGTATAAAGTGAAACATTAAAAGCTCCCTCAAATCTTTGTCTCCAGAAGTAACAACTACTATTAACATTTTCCAGATGTGTATGAAATAAAAGGAAAACAACTGAGATTATATACGATCCTTTTGAAACTTCCCTTTTTGTTTTAAACCTGTATCTTGGACTTGTGTCTGCAATTGCTCTCACTGACTCTGCCTTCCTTCCACAGTTACGTTGCGGCCTGTGGTGGGAGAGGGTCTGTAGTGTAATTTCTTACCACTTGCCTCATCTGAGACCTCAATTTCTTATGATTCCCCTTGGGATTTTCAGTTCTTCTTGCCCCTCATTCCTGAAGACACTTCTCACCTCATCCCTGACCCTGTGTTCCCTGGACGCACGAAAAGTCACCCTATCTGCTTCCATGCAGTACAAGATCTGTGAATGTCCATAGCTGTTACCAACAGGCCAAGATCAGTTCGATTGGAGCTTTTCCTCGCCTTCCCAGCAGGTGTCGCTAGAGGATGAAAATTAAATGGTGTTGATGGAGAGAAATACATGGCCAATTTTGACCATCCTACCTCCTCCCTCTTTGCAACTGATTTTCCCATATCCCCTTGTTACCTACTTCTCCAGCCTCCCTGATGAAGTAAAATTCCTTTTCCAAGCAGTTCTGATTTTAATTTCATTAACAGACATCAGGGGGGTGCACTTCCGCTCACTCCCCCCTTCTTGCCCTCTAAGTCAGTCTTTCTCCAGCTGCAGAGGCTCCAACTCTTGTCTCTCTCTCCTGCTTCAGGGGATGTCAGAAACGACAT
This sequence comes from Mormoops blainvillei, assembly GCA_004026545.1. NCBI lineage: Eukaryota > Metazoa > Chordata > Mammalia > Chiroptera > Mormoopidae > Mormoops > Mormoops blainvillei. The sequence goes on from PVJD01003902.1 coordinate 28,664, forward strand.
CTACATCACCCTCCAACAAGGCGACTTTGACAAGTACAACAAGACCACGCAGAGGAACGTGGAAGTGATCATGTGTGTGTGTGCGGAGGATGGCAAAATATTGTCTGTAAGGAACCCTGCTGTTGCTCTGGGTGACAAGTCCCTCTTGGGCACCTCTACTCATAGAGATTTGCTTTTCCCACCCGATCCTGCTCTGAGTGCCAGCTGCCTTCGTTATGGTGTTGAGTAATGTGATCTGTGCCTTGCAGCGTAGTTAGCACAGTAGCCCACAAGACGACCTCGTGTTGTTATTTCTTTACACCAAAGCAGAATTTTACCATCCGTTCCTTTCCTTTCATGACCTTTCTTTTTCTTTTTTCTTTTTGCTTGGCCTCACCTTGTAGGTTAGCTTTTTGCAGTGAAAATATTGTTCTCATTGAAACATGAGCTGGTTTATTCAGGCCAAATTCATGGCAAGAAAAAGGATCAATACAGAGCCTTAGGCTGCTGGAGACTCAGGATGTGTTCAAAACAGACATTCCCAACACTTAATCTAACTCCCAGCGCTCAGCCAGAAATTCTGGTGGAAAACCTTATTCGTAAATTGGTCTCCAGAGGACCGGCAGAGTGTATTCAAGAATGCAAAGCACATTGCTTTAAATATTTTTGCAGCATATGTCCTGTACAATATTTGTCATGTGTGTTTACATTTATTTACTTATATTCCCTTTAAGGTTGTCAACAGTTGTGTCCAGTGTGTGGGAGGGCTTTGCCTCTCAATTTCTCCTTTCAGAATACTTAGCTGAAAATGAAATCGCTCTCAGCAGAAGTCTGAGCGTGGGCAAGGATTCCTCTTGGGCCACAGTAGGTGATCGGATAGCACAGTAGGATGGAGGTGTGAGTGTTGATAAGTCATCTGCTCTGGCCTGGGGCTGGGGCTCGGGCAGATTTTGCTTTCCTCTACCCAAGAATAACCAGCATTATAGAGACATCACAATGTGCCAGGCACTGTGACAAGTGTGATACATTACCGTCATTATCCCTATTTTTGCAGGGGAAACTGAACCTCTGTCAGGTGAAACAATTTTCCCAAGGTCATAAAGTTAGTATAAAGTTGGGGAGGGGGCATTAATTCTAGGTTACTGGCCCTCTTTAACACTTCACTGTAATACCTCTACATTTCAAAAATTATCCAATTCATTTCTCATTTTAAAATGAGGCTAATAACCAATTCTATTCGATCACATTCTGGGGAATATTCCTAATTATTTTTTTAAATGTAAAGAAATCCCCACAATTGCTTTTTTCGTTCATAAAGACTGGCCCCGTTAGTTAATATGTAGCTGAGCAAAATCCAAGCATTTAACTCACCCTCTTCTTGTTGGATTCTGAAACTTCTCTGAAAAAATAAGTGAGAGACACTTTGCTCAAAGGAACTTAAAGGACAAGTAGAGGGTTTTCATCTGAAAGACTCTTCGCATTTCACAAATGTACAGACCATTGCCCTGAAGCTGTTTTTATCCAGTTACCTGTTGGAGAACTTTTAAACCTCAGCTTCGTTTTTAAAACACTGATATGCTTGCCTTCAATGTCTCCGAAGGACAAATTAGGAAACGGTTAACAGGAAAGCAGGCATCTTATCTTGTCTGAACCATTCTCGCTCCTACCTCTACTGCCCTTTCAAGTCACACCCCACCAGGCTGAGCAGGCGCATTCATCACAGATGAGTACAGAGACAGGTACGATGGGGGCTGGGGTGCAGAGGCAGCTGTGGGCCGTGGGGATAATTTGCAGTTTCATCCATTAGGGAAGTTACGGGGGAGTTCAGTTGACTGACTATTGAAAATTGCTAAGGAAGCCTGTGGGAGGCTTTCCTTTCTCTCTGCAGAAATAAATATTACTGCCTAATTAAGTGTCAAGCAGCGCTCTTAAACACTCAACACTCCTGTTTAGGACAGGCAGGCTCCTGTGGGAACAGTCCCTCGGAGGGATATCAACTTCTCCTCCCGCCCCAGACGTACACTGTCCTTGGGAAAGCGGGGCCAGAGGACAGAGTTGACTGTATTTATGCTTGGTTCACTTTGGGGTTTCAACAGCCTTGCTCAGGAAGGACCATAGCAGAGAAGCTAACAGGGTGGGCTTTGGGATCAAACAGACGGTGTTCAGATCCAAGCCCCCTATGTTAGCTGTGTGATCTTGGGCAAGTTTGTACGTGCATAAGAGAGGAATAATAGTCTCTTTCTCGTGGGATTGCAGGTTAAACAAAATAGTAAATGTGTGGCTCCTGGTATGCAGTAAATACTTGGTGGCAGAAAGGCGGGTAACATTAAGAGAAAGCAGACTTACTACAGGGCGAAGCCCTGGGCAGGATGGAGGGGGTTTAAACAGGCAATACAATGCGGGTGCCCGAAGCAAGCTGAAGAAGAATCAAAGAGGTTCAGGCGCCAGGCTGAGAAACCTCTGCTCTTCTGAGGCCACCTAGTGTAAGCTCGTGGAGGTAGGGCGTGGGGGGCAGTGTGGTACAGTGGTCAAGACAGCGCCCTCTGGGGCCAGGCAGCCAGGCTCAAAGCCCAGCTCAGCCCAGATTAGCAGGATGACCTTGAACAAATTGCATAATGTCTCTATACCTAAGATTCTCTGTCTGAAAGTGAGACCAGCAGTGGCATCTTACTCTTGTGAATATCACATAAGGTAATCTGCATAATAGGTGTTCATTACAGTTAACCGTCTTTACTGGAAAGGCATAGTAGTCTCCAGGCTTGGTTCCTGCCTCAGGGATGCTGAGCCACATCTCCCCAGGAGGCGGCCTTGCTGTGCAGAACACTTTCTGGCTCTCAAAGTGCGTTCACATCACTGTGTCATCTGTTCTCAGGCGATTCCTACCAGGTAAACAGGGCCTGTGTTAGGAACCTGATTTTCCTCCTGCTGAGGTGTGTCTGCCAAGGCCAAGTGAGTGTTAATCCTCCTGGCTTCTTGATTTCTGCTCGGGTTTTCTTCAACTGACCTGACGTCAACTAGAACCTCTTAACTGTTCACTGGGGGCCATGGGGGTAGGCAATGGGAAAACTATTAAACAGGCTTACTTGAGACAGACACAAATCAGTATTTTCCCTAAAACTGGGCCCAGTCCCTGATCACGATACTCTCTAGACACACTTAGCAACGTCCACTTTATCTCTGAAGTGTTGAGGGTCTTAGGCCTTTCTCAGAGTAAAACTGAGACTTCTCTCCAGCCTTAGGCAATCAGAAATTTCCATCATCAGGACAGTTTCATGGCATTCAGTTGCCTGCCATACAGCAATTTTACTTTCACCAGAGATAGATGTGTATTTTCAGATTTTATAAGCTAGATGGGGATTCACTGGAGCTACAGAAACTCTAAGCCCATAAATGTCACTAGGTATAAATCTTGGGAGGCTAGAAGGCATCTAGGGTGTTCTAAAAGGAATACTGGACAGAGAGTAGAGGGTTTGGGATGGAGTCCAGCTTGCTACTTTTTGGGCAAATGACTTAACCTCTCAGGGCCTCAGTTTACTCAGTTGTGAAATGGGGATAATGATGGTAATCACAAGAAGGGGCCATGAGGGTGGAATTAAGCGAGGTAGTGCACGTAAAGGGCTTAGCGTAATGCTAGACAAAAAGCAGTCTCTGAACGGTTAGACAACCTCGGAAGCAGGTTTTCAGTTTACCACCTGGAGAATTTCTGATAGGCTTCATCCTAGTGGAAACCAGGAGAGTTGGGTGTCCTTCCGTATTTCCAGTCACTGATTATCTTTGTGTGTGTGTGTGTTTTAAGAGGTAAGGTTCTGAAAGGACAGGCACTGTATCCTCATTTTCAAATAGATTCAGTTTGGCCACAAGTACCATCAGTCAGCATTACACTGAGCTCTTTCTTTCCCTGTAGCTCAGAAGTAAAGAGGTAGCTGTCCATGAGAGAGGCAGGACTCCCCTTCCCGCAAGTTCACTTGGCTTACCAGGGGCCCCACACGTGGCCAGTTTTGGTCATTCAACCTTAGGGGTGGTCGAGTGTCAAGGATCTGTTGAAGAACCTGATAGAATCCGGGGAGACGCATGGGCTCTCTCACCATTAAAATGCCCAGAAGCACACGGCTTTGACATTTGGGGGCTTGGACCAACAAATCTCACGCTGCTGAGTCTCTGCAGACATGAGGTTTAAATATGCTGGTCTGGTGTAAAAGCCACACTTAGGCCCCTTCTGGGTGACCCTAGCTTCGCGCTTTTTCGGTGGTCCAATAACTAGAATGAACAGAGAGAGCTCTAGGGGCTGGCATACTCTATTAGACGGTAATCCCTTGTTACTTGGAGAGCGATTTCTGTGGCAAAGAATAAATATCCCATACAAGATGCTCGCCCTGCGCCCATTCTGCTCAGCATGTCCTTCCTGTACTTCTGCTCAAAACCTGCTTATAGTCTTTCTTCAAGGTCCTCAACTGCCATCGCCCCCAAGAAATCTCCCCTGAGTCCTCAGCTGGAATTTAAGTGTCTATTCTCTGTGCCCTGTGGTAGTAAATACATATGTCTGTCATCGCATCGCATTGCCTAGTGATTTGTCTGCGCATCTAGTGATCCCTCCCCCTAACTATGAACCCTCATGTCAAGTTTAATAGCTGACTTATGCCTGTAACCCAGAGCTTAACACAGGCCTGGTACCTGGACGATGCTTTATAACTGTGGGCTCCCCAGGCCCCTCAGCCCGAGATTCTGTCTGAAGCCCGAGCTCCTCCCTCCCCTTTTTCAGCTCCCGCTGGCACTTGTGTTCACATCAGAAATCCATCAGCACAAGCTGCTGCTTGACTGATCTGAGCCTGTTTGTAAACTTTGTGCACAGATTTAGGAAATAGGATTAATAGGACTGGCAGCTGCAGTAACTCCAGGACCAGTTACCGCTGACGATGAGGCAGCCACGTCAGCCCTGGCGCGCTCCAGTGGCTTCCAGAATGCAAGTAATAGAATTTCTGTAGTTAAGCAGCTGTCACTCTCAGGGCTGGGGACATTCATGAATAAATCTATAATGTAGAAGGGCCATGATGGGTACCTGGCAGAAGAGCTGGGAATGGCCCCAGGTCCTAAGGCCTTGGGACCAAAATTACCCAAGCACAGAAAGTGTCAGTTCCATATAATTTTCCCTCTCTTTGCTTTTCTTGGCTCAGAATGCAATTTGCGTGGGAGCAGGGGACAAGCCCATGAATGAATATCGGTCTGTCGTGTACTATCAAGTCAAACAGCCACGGTGGATGGAGACAGTCAAGGTAATAATAGTAATAAATACTAACAATAGCAGCAAAGGTGCATCTAGGGGCTCCGAGACACCTCCCTAACACCTGAAGCAACACCCAACAAGTGTCAGTGGTGTGTTGGTCGGTGGAGATGGCGGCCCAGGGGGCGAGCACCCTGGTTCTCTTGAGCACCCTTCCCGGGCCCAGGACCCAGGCACTGTGGAATTGTCAGGTGGTACGCTTATGGACAGTACCCAGCCCATTGAGCTGTGTCTTCTCAGCAATGACAGAACTTGTGAGCAAGTGTGAGGCTATAAAAGTCCACTTAATACCTGTTAGTGGCATTAATCATGGATATGCATATTACCAGATTGTCACACTGAGCAGAAGGGAATATCGTGTGTTGGAAGAAGAGTTTGGAATTAATTCAGTGAACAGTGAAGCTTGATCAGAGCTTCACATACCTCTGCCTTGTAACTAATAGCAGTCCTTACTCACCCTGTGCTCTGGACCCAAACTCAAGATGCTCGCATAAATCGCTTTGCAGAGATCACCGTTCAAACCTCAGAGGTTCTTACCTAGTCACCTATATTCCTGTTTTCCTGAGTGGGTCTCACAGCACTTACTGTCTTCAAAATGATGACCTGCCCAACTTTGGGGTCAGAAAGCTGTCGAACCAGGGTGGTCTTCTCTCCTCCGTGTTCTATTGCACCCCAATTATATCACGTTGTTAGCCCTTGTCCCACGGTTGGTATAGCTGTGCACTGCCCCACATGGGCCAGGAACCCTGAATTGCAGGTGCTTTTACCAGCACGGCCAGTGCCTCACATGGTTGTGGCTCATAGTGACTGTTTAGTACGCAGGGAAAGAACAAGTTGCACTGCAGCTGCCCGAGAGGCCCTCAGTTCTTTTGTTCTGTCTGAAACCCACAAATGTGGACCTCTTCAGGCTCAGTTTGCATTGTCTGGAGCATAAAACGCACCAAAGTACACATCTCTTTGGATTTTAATAGTCATCTGTACAATGAAAACTTGTCCCTTTTAAAAATAAAAGTGGTTTCTCATAGGTAGCTGAGCTTCTCTGCCTTGGTCTGACCTGGACATTACAGAGAGAGCTGTCGGCTCAGGTGGAGGGGGATGGGGGACAGTCCAGAGCCAGGCCAGAAACATCTCACTCAAGGGTGTGGCAGACCACCCACTGGACAGTAAGACTGTGGTGACTGAGGAGTGATTATCTCAGCTCAGCGTCCTCGGTGACAAAAGCATCTGGACGTGCGTTCAAACTAGCATGGTAATGAGCCCTAGGATTTAGTCAAATATTATTGGATTCCATCATTTTCATTCATTTTCATAAATGAGAGTCCTCAGGCACAGCCCCTAATGACCGTGGGCAATTTGCGGGGCCCTGCTGCAGTGGCCGGCACTCCCGGCGGGTGTGAGGAGAGTGTGCACTGCGTGCTTTGCAGTGCACCACATCCTGTGCTCAAGTTATGTGACTTTTATATCAATTTGGGGAGATTCATTTTCCCTCACTATAATTTGCAGACCTCTTCTCATTGGCTGGAATTGCAATTTGCCAAATGGATTACATTTGGTACTTTATTTTCTCTTCATAGCTAGTTCTTATGTAATTTATTTACAGTTCATTGGGCTTGATGGGTGGGCAATAAATCAGCGTGTAGTGCTCCCAGTTAAATGGTCAGGCTGCCATTTGTGGGGTGAGGTGGTGTGGCGGGGGGGGCTATGTAACTCATGGTTTCCTGAGCTCTGGTTTCTGCCTGTGGAGGTGGCTGTCCCTATTGAAGACATGCAGAGGGTCCATCTGCGATTCATGTTCCGACACCGGTCATCCCTGGAATGTGAGTACCCAGCCAAATGGCATCTCTGCAGTACTCCCAAGGCCAGAGCAGGGGCATAGCTGGGTGGCCCCTGTGTCATTTTCTTTCCTGACCTCACAATGCTATTTCCAGCTAAAGATAAAGGAGAAAAGAACTTTGCCATGTCCTACGTGAAGCTGATGAAGGAAGATGGGACCACGCTGCAGGACGGATGCCATGACTTGGTGGTTCTAAAGGTACCGTGAGTTGGAGCTAACTCTGCAGCAAGGGGGCTGCAGGAAGCAAAGGGGAGATGGTAGGATTGCTTCACGGTTAACAACAGGGACCCCAGGATCGCACACACCACGGCTTACCAGCTATGTGGCCTTGTACAAAATCAGGACCTCTCTGGGCCTCCGTTTCCTCATCTGTGAGCCCTCAGTGAGTAACTGTGAGAATTACATGAGATGGTTTATAGAAACATGACAGTGGTGGGTACATGGAACACTCAGTAGATGGAAAAGACTGTTATCACACACACAGAAGGCTGGTGACTCCGAAAGCCCCTCTGTGGGATGTGCGGATGGCCACACAAACCATCTGGCAGATGCCTCACTGGCTTATGGGAAATTGTAGGATTTAGGGTGCTGCTCCTGCTGCTGACTAGCTGTGGACTCACCTCCCAGCTCTTCCTGATTCTCACTTTCCTTTTCCTGAAGTGGTGATGGGAACATTTATGACGAGTTAATGAGATGGCCCATGTAAAAGGGCCATGTATGAAGGGGACAGATGTCAGCCATCGTTAATTTTGCATCACGAGACTTAGACAGTGTTCGAAAAGTGGGAAGTGTTTCCCTTGATGAAATCTGTGTGCTTCCCAACGACCCCTATGGTGACAGCAGGCTGCCTCTGCTAACACCTGACTGGAGGCAGTGCTGTGGTTGAGAAACAGGGCAAGGCCAGGTGGTGGGCACAGGCATCGCACCCTTGCTCCTGGCTTTCTCAGCCTTAGAGGCCGAAAGCGCTCTTTTGTCTAAGATCTGCAGGGGAAATACAGGTTCATCAAGGCTTTATGACCCAGGACTCTTCTCTGAGTCTCTCTGACTTTTTCAAACCACCCCCATTCCTTTTGTACAGCCCCTTTTGTCATTTAGGACGCATCAAGCTAGTTCTTGGCTTAGAAGCCATTCTTCCTCAACAGCCTGCAAACTCATTGGGAGTGGGGGCCCTGTTGCAGTCAGTTTTCCATTTATTCACCTTCCTTAAGCCTCCGTTTCCTCATCCGTAAGATGATAATAGTATCGGCAACAGGTCCAATTGTCGTGACGCTTAAAAGAAATGAACAAAGATGTGTAAAGCAGTTAGAGTGGCATCTAGTTCAGACTGAGGGCTCAATAAATATTAACTCTCATATTACTTGTGTCTAGTCTTTCACTTCAGCGTGCCATGGGACTCATGTGGGCAACATCTGAGTGTTCTATGTGTGTTACTGCCATTCAGTCGGCTTGGAATTTATAGGAAGTATGTAATATGATTTAATCCTCAGCTTCACCGTGACAAAAATGTGACACAGAGAGACCGAGGAATATATCCAAGATGACCCAGAATTGTGAATAATAGAACAGTGTCTAGATCGCAGGAGTTTCTGGCTTTGCGATCAACCGCTTTAAGCTGATTCCTTACCTTGCTCATGTGCATGGGTATGGAGATCTCAAAAGGTTAGGATGAGTGAAAATGCCCCGCCTGGGAATCCTAAATTTTCTTTTGCCATAAATGAAGTCCACAGAGCCTTTAACTGATTGATCAGCTCCTCTTCCATAAATGTAACCTTGGTTGCTTGCCTGTTTTGTGGAAAAGTGGCTCTGCCTTACCAGAGGACGTGTATCACTTCTGTGAGGATTTCATCACTCTTTCTGACCCTCCCCACCTTGCAATGTGTAATCTGGCCACTGCGAGTTCTGTGTAGCGTCGAGTGTATACCTTTGGCTCAGGGACAGGACATAACCAAGGTGTTGTTTCCAGGGGGACAGCAAGAAGATGGAGGATGCCAGCGCTTACCTGACTCTTCCTTCTTATCGACACCACATGGAAAACAAGGGGTCCACTCTGAGTCGGAGCGCCAGCAGTGTCGGGGGGCTCTCTGTCAGCTCCCGGGATGTGTTCTCCATTTCTACCCTGGTGTGCTCCACAAAACTCACCCAGAACGGTAATGGAACCACCGAGCAGTGTGTGTGTGCATGCATGCACGCGTGCATGTGTGTATGTGTGTGCAAACACAGGAGGCCCTGGTGTGGACACCTGAGGCCAGTAATAGTAATTCTACTTGTCTGGACTCTTAGTGGGCTTGCTGGGCTTGCTGAAGTGGCGTATGAAGCCTCAACTGCTACAGGAGAACTTAGAGAAGTTGAAGATTGTGGATGGAGAGGAAGTGGTGAAGGTCGGTATTCATCCACCAGTGACAGAGCTTTGAGTCACTTGGGGCTTTGGGAGGAAGGGGAAACTTTTTCTCTCATAATGGAACAGTGTGTCAAACTGCCATGAGAAACATTACTGGGAAATCTGGGTGGTAGTTTGGTTCAATGACACTAAATGTTGAACAGCAGAAGAGTATGGTTGTGCTCAGTTTCTAGAAATAGATCAGTATGGGTGCAGATCCCAGCTCACCTGCCTGCCAGCTCTGTGTGATAATATTATGAATATGACATACTTCTCAGGGTTACTGTGAGCATTCAAGGTGATGATATTTAAAAATTACTCAGCACAGTCTCTCTCACACATAGTACCCAATAACTGAACTGGAGCATACAACATATACTAAATTCATTAAAAGGTAACTATTATTTTTGTTATTATAAATTGCTATAGTAGCATGATCTCTTAATACTTACCTACACATTCCTGTTAGATATAAAAACATTCCTGGTTTCCTAGTGCTCGGAGAACATTATGCATTAGAGATAAGAAAGGGAAGGATGTCAGGAATCACACTGTCAGTGAAACAAGCAGGAAACCATTCAGATGTCAGGTGTATTGTTGTGTCTGCATGATGGTGGAGAACATAGCACCGGAAGTTCAGATCTCATTAAAGCTGCCCTCCTCTCCAGCACTAAATTGGTACAGGTGCTTCCCAGAGGTCCTGGTGATCCTGTTTCCACCAGGAACTTGGTACAGCTAGCAGCTCCAAGATGAAACATCTTCATATGGTAGCCCTGTGTTTTGAGGGACTCTAGGATATCCTGACCCACCGCTTATGAAGGAGGGTACCACATTTTTGTTACTTGCCCATACATGGAGAAAAAAATGGTAAAATTTCTGGACCAGTGCTTTAAGAGTGCACTCTTGACCCACCTACCTGGTTGGGCAATGGTGGAGAAGTTCCCCAAACATCCTTTCATAAGGTCTGTTACCTTGGAGCAGCTTAGAGAAAACATCTGGGAGCAAATTCCCTTGTCTCCTTTTTGCATTATCATTATTTGTTTGTTACTGAAGTATTTATACACACACACGTGTGCACACGCGCACACACACACAGATATAGTAAAATATGTGCAGAATGCTTATTTTAAAAGTACAATTCAATGTACAGGGTGGGGCAAAAGTAGGCTTAAAGTTGTGAGTACATGAAACACAGTTTATTCCTGTGTTATTAGTTACTGCATTATTTCCTATACCAAAACCTGTAAACTTACTTTTGTCCCACCCCCAGTGTTTTTACACTGCTCACACCCACGCACCCACTACCTAGATCAAGACCCAGAACACTTTAGCCTCGCGGTAGGTACCCTCACGTGCTTCTCAGTCAGTAACCCACGCGGGGGTAACCGCCAGGCTGACTACCGTCCTCATGGACGGGTTTTTGCCTGTTCTTGAATTTCATGAAGACAGAGTAATGAAGAAGGCGCACCTTTGCATCTGACTTCTCGTGCTGTACACGATGCTCCTGAGGGCCATCCTCCTCCCTCCCGGTAGAAGTAGTTTGTTCTTTTTTATCACTGTGGCTTGTTCTGCTGTGTAAAAACGCCACCACACCTTCGTCCACGGTGCTGTTGGCAAACACCCAGGCTCTGGCTCCCATGAGCGTGGACCCCTTGGCCCTGGCACACGGGGCGAGGGCGCTCTCATTCTCTTGAGTATGCGCCGAGAAGTCCGTTTCCGGGTCACCTGCACTCTGTTGTAATGCGACCTTCGTTACTTCGTCTAGTTCCTGCAGGATACCCTGGACGCCCTCTTCAACATCATGATGGAACATTCTCAGAGTAATGAGTATGACATCCTCGTCTTTGATGCTTTGGTAAGAGATGGGGCAGGTGTTTGTGACATTAAGCTTTCACGTGTGTCTCCCCCCAGAGAACCCTGAGAAATTACTGTCCTTGTGGCCCTTTTCACGAATCTTTTGGAAGAATTATAACCCGTGAATGGGCTGCTGGCCTCCATCCGTAGTTTGAAGTTCACTTGAATGCCTGGGCAGAATGAGTGAAAGGGAGTCTTAAGTGCTGACATCAGATTGGCTCCGGTTGGAAGTACGGGAAGCTGGATACTGTGAACAATCGCTTTGGTTTCCATGAATAGCGGAAGCTAGTCTCTGATCAGGTTGCAAAAGACCCGCAGCATGTCCTAGCTCTCCCTGACCACCTTCTTCCTAGTCTGGAGTCATAGCCTCACCAGCCATTCCACTCCCTCTCCTACCCACGACGCTTTACGCGGAACACCATCCAGATCGCTCTTCTGTCTGTCTCCCTAAATGGCCTCTTCCTTCTCCCACTGTCCCAACTTATGTTTCCTCAGTGTCATGTCAGAATAAAGAGGAGGAACATTTGCATTAGGTTTTCAGGGACCAGCAGAGTGTTAATATGTTAACCCCTTGTGTCAGCGACATTTACATTTATAAAGAGGTTACTTGGAATTAATCGTGACTTGGTCTCTTGGAAAGCCAGCCCTAAGGAGAGGTGCTTCCTGATAAAATGTTCCTTTGATTCATCCACTTAGGGAAGTGCTGACCATTGCACCACCTTCTTGGAGACTCACGATGTGTGTGGGTGTATTGAAGGCTCTGATAAGTCCTGCAATAAAGAAGGCAGTCTAGCGATGACAGTCTGAAGTTTCTCAAACTTATCTGACCATGAAAACTTTTATTCTATAATACTCTGTGGCATACTGCATGAAACACTATTTTTTTATCCTCACCTGAGGACATGCTTATTTATTTTAGAGAGAGCGAAAGAGAGGGAGAGACAGAGGGAGAGGAACAACAATGTGAGAGAGAAGCATCGACCTGTTGCCTCTCGTATGTGCCCCTACCAATGACCTACAACCTAGGCATGTGCCCTGACTAGGAATCGAACGCTTGACCTTTCAGTGTACGGGATGACACCCCAACCGAGCCACCCCGGCCAGGGCTGCACAAAACACTTTAGGAGAGAGACTACCTCAATGAAAAGGACTATAGATATACTAGAGAGCTAATTCCTGGGCAAAAAATTTTCACAGGGGTTCAGTTATACCATGTGACTATGGCTTCCTGCCCTAGGTCTGCCCTGAAAACACTGATTCCTTGCCTCTCTCTCAGATCTACATCATAGGACTCATCGCTGACCGGAAATTCCAGCATTTCAACACCGTCCTGGAGGCTTACATTCAACAGCATTTCAGTGCTACCTTAGCTTACAAGTAAGTAACTGCACCTCCTGCTTGCCCGGCCAGGATGCTTGGGGCACGAGGAACTTGAGTATTTTTCTTTTGTTACTAGCCTGTGTGAGTTCTCCCTTTTCTGACAACATCCAGTCTGTGCCTGGGTTATGTGGATTAAATAAACATATGCAAACCCATAGGCTGAGATGAATACTTTCTGGTGGCAGAAGTACGTGGAAGTGTTCATTCTGTCAGTCAGTCAGTCAGCTATCACTTGCTGAGCAGCTACTTGTGATAAACACTGGGATTCAAAGGCTAGAGAGGAAAAAGGGCACATGGCAAGTAGCTCACTATAGCTTGGGTGTAGGGAACTGAGCCTTAGAGATGGGATGTGACACTGGGAATGTTGCTGGAAGGCAGCCTGTGAGGGGGCTTTGTAAGGAGGTTAAGTAGTTCAAAGTCCGCCTTGCGGAAGAAGAAACATGGGAAGTTTCTAAGCGAGGGAGTTTCATGATATTACCAGAGCATTTTCTGTAGGGAAGAGGCTGACAAAGACATTATCAGTACCATTATTCCCAGTCATATTCTGATTGCGACTAGTTTTCCTCGTCAAAGGGTTTTTCTTCCTCACTGGTGTTTTTCTTTGCCGGCTTTTTACAAGCAGGAAATAATTATTCACTCTCTGTATTAAATGTAATTTTTAAGCAGAGTTATTTTTGTGGTTGTAAATGAGTGAGTACGCTTAGCTATAGCACCACCTTTAACCTTTGATTGAAAGCCTCATAATTCACTGAGCAAACTAATTACCATGCTGTGAGTTGGGAAGAGATGTGTTTTGAAGATACAATCCCTTCCTCAGGAAACTGATGATGGTGTTGAAGACTTACTTGGATACCTCCAGCAGAGGGGAGCAATGCGAGCCGATCCTCAGAACTCTCAAAGCCTTGGAATACGTGTTCAAGTTCATTGTTCGGTCAAGGACCTTATTTTCACAGTGAGTACTTGTTAAGCAAGAGTGATTGATTACCTCTGCAATATTTTGGGATGCAGCAGCACTCACACCATTGGAGAGACTCTCTTACAAAAATTTTAACCAGACATCAATCAAAAACAACTGAAAAACCCAACTTAGAGATTTATGAATGGGTAATGATTGTTCCTTATAAGTTTATTTAGGAAAAAAAGAAATCTTAACATGTTGTAGAATTAGGTTTCATCCCATGAACATGATTTATGATTGGAGGCTCTTCAGCGTTTCATCTAACATTCTTCATTTGATCTGACAGATGGTGAAAACTCTCTAACAATCTATGTTCCATGGGGGTGGAGAGAGCAGAAATCAGAGAGTTTAGTCTTTATTTGACTCTTGGAGGTTGTACATGACAGATGACCTGGGATTTGCAGTTGACCTGCCTGTCCTTGAGAGCCTGGGGGCCAAAAAGTAAGCTGATGTGCTAGAGCACCTAAGCGATTTGACGTCTGATGGTCGGCATCACAGAGGTTAGCTGCCCTTTGAAAGGGCTTGAGAGATGGAGGCATTCAAATGCAACCTGCAAAAGAACAGGCTTGTATTCCTGGCTATCAAGGCAAAGCTAGGTTGAGGATTGGTTGTGTATGATCAGGTTGGTTGTGTGTGACGGGAATTAGAAAACAACACGCTGGGAATGGGTTGTCTAGATTCTTATCAGTGCCTATGAAGAACACTCAACGCAAGCTGACTTATGGAGAAATGGGACTTTATTATGTTTTTCATTATTGAAAAATCCAGAGGTAGATTGACCTCAGGCATGGCTGGATTCACATGTTTAATGTCATTGGGGTTGTCTCTCTCTCTCTCTCTCTCTCTCTCTCTCTAGACTTCGGGTCTACTTTTATTTTGCTGGTTGCCTTCTAAGGTGAGTTTTCCAAAGTTGAAGCCATTTGAAACCTCAGGTTCATATTGCATTAGCTTAAGCAATCCTAGGTTCCTTGTTGCTCCAGCAAAATTCAAAGCCAAGAACTATGTTGGGTCATGTGCTAATAAGGTCTTAAGCCATGTGAGCAGGGGAATGAATATGCAGATTGCGTGGTCACATGTGCACTTCTGGAGCCCTGGGTGGAGTCAGCCACTTGTGTAGTTGGATAAAAGAAAGCAGAATCCTATAATGGTCATTGTGATCATGTCAGTGGATGGGCTACCATAGCTTTATATGTGACCAAGAATCTGAAATGGGTAATCATTTGGGATTCTCCTAAAACATTTGCTGAGATTTCAGGTGACAAATAGAAAGAGATGAGTGTTGTGCACCACGTCACAAAACATACGTCATTTAGGTTATTCTAAAAATGAAGTCACTCTTTCAATTCCTCTGCTTTGTCACTTAGTTAAGGCAGAGACTGTGTATTAAAGTCTTAGGGGTATCCTTCGAAGCTGGAGAGATATTTGTCAATTATTTGAAACCGAATAGGAGATAATTGTGGGCCTAAGGGTTGAGTTTCTTGGAGGAATTCAAGGATTCAAACATTGTAATTCCAGATTAGGAGGCAAGGATATCCTATTGCATCTTACGAGTGAGATCTTCACATCTACAACAAGAATATATTCTTTCCATTTATCATACCCTCTGCCCAGTTTTTCCTTTTGGTTAACTTATTTTGTTGTCCTTCTTTCCCAATCTCTCTCTCTCTCTCTCTCTCTCTCTCTCTCTCTCTCTCTCCCGCCCCACTCCTGCTCTCCTTTCCTCACTCCCTGTCTTCTCTCTTTCCATTTTTGTCTCTTCCCTCCATGAGAGCAGAGCATTTGTACATTTGCTTTCTTCTCTGCCTAAAGGCATGTCATCTTGCAGAGCCCCCACCTGTTCATTTATTGTGAATTCAGTGCTTCTGGAACTCAAGTGACTTTTGGCTCCTTCAGGAGTGGGAGACCCCATCATCCTTGCTGTACACCCAGCATAGCATGCAAAGCATCACTGACACTCAGCAGTGCCTGCGGGGTGAGGTCCATTTGGGGGCCAAGAGAAGGCATTTGGTGAGAAGAGATGTCTCTAAGGAAACCCAGGCCTAATCCTGAATCATTTCTCACGGATGTAAATGTAGGCGGGCCCAGGGAGGGTCTCAGACCTCGTGCTGAGGGAAGGTAGAGATCCTGTGCCTTGTTTATTTTCAAATCTTCAGCAGTGGTTTGCTCTCCAGTGGATCCTCAAGACCGTTGCAAAGTGATGGGGTTTTTTCTCTATACTTGGGGGTATTTTACTTAGGAAACTAGGAAATAGAAGGTTCCGCACTTTAAGATTTCTAAGCCAGCTGGTGGACAATTGTAATATAAGGACTGCTTTGGGGGCTTCATTTGCCTGTTTCCTGTCATTCCTTTGTTTTCTTCTCTCATGTGCATGACTGCAGCTGATCCAGCTCCCATTTTGTCGTTCCACACACTGCACACAAACATGTGCCAGGGCTGGGGGTTTGCCTGGACCAACATGCAGGGTGCAGTTGGACAAGGGAAGGAGAGAAGATGTTGACAAGGTTGGGAAATTTCTTTTTAGGATTATTCATTTCTATCACATGATCAGAGAAAGTGGTTTTCCTGTCCCCTCTTCTTGTGTCACCAGCCCCTGAGTCTAAGTCTGGGGCGGGTGTCTCCGGGCACATGCGTGTGCCGTAGCTGCCACAGAAGCCGGCAGAGGTGATTCAAGCTCCTGCCGCAGGGATGCAGGCTTAAAAATATGAGAAATTCCTCAATTGTAAGAAGTGTGTCCAAAAGATGTTGGGTGTCCATAAACATGACCAGCATCTGCTAGGCTTTTCTAGAATGACTGAGCCCCTGGGAGCCATAGAACACGGCAAGTAACATTCAGAAAGAGCTCAAATGAGCATCTTCTAGGCATTGAGCTTCTTCACAAAATTCCTTGCAGTGCCTTTTATCCTAAAGCTCAGACAACCAGCAGAGCTGATCCCCAGGGTTTCTGAGCTGTGGACTTATGGAGTCCAGACAGCCTGTGTTTCCCTGACCCCTAGGATGGACACTGACCAGTCCCCTTCTTGCCAGCCAGGCCCGTAGCAATGAGACTGCAGCGCTTCTATAAGGGCCACTCTGAAGGGGAGAAGGCCCAGGACACAGGGCGGCAGTAGGCCGTGCCCCCACTTGTATGCGTTCCTTACAAATCCCAGTGCTGTCAGAGGCTAGGATCCAGGGAGCAGTGTGGGGTAAGGGTGAGTGTTGTACTGGTTACTGTTGGCTCAGTGACGGTCAGTGTTTCTCACTGGACAGACCTTGGAGGGGTCACATATCTGCCCTGTAAATGCCTGGTTTGCAAAGTGAGTGACCCGGCCTCTCTGAGCCTGTATCCTCATCCATAAATGGGGATAAACCAGTTCTCAGTGTCTTGACAATGAAATGAGATCCATGAACCAAGGTCTCCATGTAGTATCTGGTTCTTCTTCCACAGACATAATGTTAGCCGTTACCATGTTTTCACCTAGGAGAGACAGCAGGGTGCTTGTTTCAAATTCTCAGATGTAAATTAGTATGGGGAAGTCCTGGTGTCTTGATTCATTCTTAAGACTTGGCCTACTGATCATGCTATCCTAAACATTTCTTGCTGTTTATTTTTGAAGAGGAGGGAACACCTCCACCAGGTATCCGTGCTGAGGTCCGCAATGTGGGGACGTTTATGGCCCCATCAGTTCGCTTGTCTGCAGCTGGCCCATTGGGTGGGCCATGCTTATGTCTGCGGCTTCCGCTTGCCTGTGTGAGTGCTCAGGCGCCTCCGGCCCAGCAGCCTATACCCAGCCCTCCGTTCCTGGCTTGTCCTGCCTCTTTTGTGTCACACCTTCTGCTCTGTCGCAGACCTGTTTATTTGGTTCTTGCCTCCCCCACCATCTCCATGTAATCCCAGCCTCCTGGGGCTGCTGTGCCATCCACAAACTCCTCTTCCACCCTCGTCCCCACTCCCTTTGTTTTTGGGAGGCAGTCAGCTCAATGGCTAAAGGCACCGTCTCCAGAGCAAGGCTACTTGGGTTTGAATTCTACATTTGAATTCTACCACCTCTTGGGCAAATTATTTCATCTGCCTGAAGCTCAGTGTTCTCATATGTAAAGCAGTCATGCATGTGAAAACCCTTGTAAGGTTGTCGTGCAGACTAAATGAGCTAATGGGTGTAAGGCACTTAACACAGTGCCTGTCACACAGCAAGTGCCCAGGGTTATTATCATCAAGGGTTAAGTGCATTAGACTTATTACCTCCATCAGTATTCGCAAGGACCGTGTGGAGAACCTCATGCCCTGGCTTCATCTTCCCCTACTCATCCGCGCCGTGCCAGCCACATAGCCTCCCTTGCTGTAGCTCGGACTCCCGGCTCCAGGCCTTTGCCTCCTTCCCCAGGCGTCTTTGCACAAATGTCTCCTTCACTGCCCTCTTTGCAATGCAAGCCCTTCCCCAGCCCTTGTGATTCCCCTCGTTCTCACTGTGCTTTCTGCCTTAGTTTTCCTCCCCATAGAACCGATCACATGTTAATGTGCTACGTAACATTAGTGGCACCTTGGTTGATGCCCTCTCCCTGGTAGAATGTCAGCTCCAGGAGGATAGGAGTCTTTGTTTCCTACCTGATCCCAGGCCCTGGGAACAGCACCCGGCATGAACTGGCATTCATTCCACGGGAAGTGGGACATCGCCTCTTTCCCCCTTCACAGATGATGAAGCCGAGGCTCAGGTTCAAGCTCACATTCACATTCTGCCTTATCTGATTAAACCAATTCAACCACTGCACTTTTCCTGGATCATACACGTGTGAAGTACAGTTGGCCAAGGGGAAGGGCTGCCCTGAGAGAGAACAGCACTGACCAGAAGTTCCCAGGTGCTGTCAGGGCTGCTGAGAGACACCAGGCTGTGTGGGCTTAGGTGCTTTCATCCCCAAGCTCAAAGGATTTCAATAAAGAAAACGATCATTTGGAGGAGTTTTAGGAAAGACATCCTCACCATTATGGCACAACTATCCAAGCAACAGTGACTTTATCCTTGTATCCACCCAAGGAATGAGTAAAGAAAAGCTGACCAAGGGCCAGCACAGATGAGCTCACGCTCCTTGGAAAGAAGCTCAGTGGTCAGGGAGAGAGAAAAGCACTCAGTGCCCTGCTGGGAGGAGCAGCATCTCCAGGCGTGGTCCTGCGCCCCACCTGGGGACCGGAAGGCTGGCTGTGTCCCAGGCGGTGCTGTCTGCCTGCACTGGGACCGCAACCCCATTGGCACTGGCAGCACAGAGGCACGGGGCCATGCCTCCATGGCCAGCCCCACGCCGGCTCACCTCCCAGGACCAGCACCATCCCCCTGACTCTAATTGCCTCCAGGACCGGCTGATCGGAAGCTCTCAGATGCACTTTTGCCTTTTTATTTTGCCTCTTGCTTTATTCTGCCCACTTCCAGCCTCCATCTTGCCCTGCCACCAGTTCAGTTTCTTCTTATGTAAATATTATATGCTAGTTTATCCTCCAGGTTTTGAATATGTTAGGCGGCAAGACTGTGTGAATAAAGCTCAAGTGTGCGCAGTGTCGCCTGCAGTTGGAGGGAATACATAAGCCTCTGCCCTTTTAAACAAATAAGAATTTAACTCGAAGGTACTTGCCAGTATGATTTGTTTTCATTGTTCATGTATGACTAAATATTAAAATGTAATCATTTGTTTATGCTGAGCCTGGGCTGGAATTCCAGTCACATTGCTATTCCTGTTTCTCCCGTATATAATTTGTTTGCACGTTAATGCCATTTATTCCTATATAAGCCTCTGTTTTTGGTTTTGAATATAATTTCAATTTTTGATGACAGTAATGGCTCAGTGAACTGCACAATTGCAGTTAATGGAATTATTTTATGATAACATTAACTTGGCATCGGATCAGGATGGAAGAGTAAACTGTCATCAAAGGATATTGTCAAACAGTCACTTCTCTTGAATTTATTATCTATTTTATGAGTCACTACAGTGCAGGGGGGAGCTAACAGCCTGTTTCTTATAAACACGTGACAGCGCTTTGTAATTCATTCAGTTACCATCATGATAGCACGGAACATGCATATACACGCATGTTTAAGCAGTCCTCTTTCCCCTTTGCATATGGAAATATTGATAAACTTTTATTGGGCACCTTATTTTGTGATAGGAACTTTGTTAAGTGCAGGGAACTCTGAAATTAATGTCAGACTTCCTCAACTAGGAACAACCTAGTTGGGGAGACAGACATGCAGATCAGTAATTAAATCCTAGCTCCCTGGAGTAAGCAATGATCAGCAGTATGACACAATGAAGGCTTGCAAATGGTTCCTAGGGGGCAGAGAGGGTTAAGTGACAAACAGTACCTCGGGAGGACTGGTAGTTCTCAGAGGAGGCGATGTTTTAAACTAGACATTGAAAGGCATTTAAGAAGCCTGCCCATGGGAGAAAAGAGAACCACAAAATCCAGTTACACGTGGTCCCCTACTTATGATGCTTTGACTTACAGGTTTTGAATTTTACAATGTGCAAAAAAAAAAAAAAAAAAAAAGTTATACACATTCTGTAGAAACCATAGTTCAAACTTTGATCTTTTCCTGGGCTAATGATACGACATTCTCTGGTGATGCTGGGCAGCAGCAGTGAGTGCAGCAGCCCGTCAGCACTGCAACCGCGAGGATGAACCACCCATGGGCGTCAGTGTATTCACGGTGCTCGATGACTTTGCCCGAGCGCCAGCTAGTGTTAAGTGTCCTGAGCTTGTCTAAGGCAGTCTAGGCTGAACTATGATGTTTGGTTAGGTTAGGGGTATTAAATGCATTTTCAAATTATGATATTTTCAAATTACAGTGGTTTATTGGGAAGCCAAGGAGCATGTGTAGAGGGAGCAACATGGGAAACAGAACTTCCAGTGACTCTCACTGTTCTGCGGTCCCACTTATTAAGCCTCTCCTCTGGGCTTGGCCCTGGATCACTCCTCACTTTACCTCAGTACTCACCACATCTCTGCACGGTATAGGTGTTACCATATTTGTTTGACAGAAGGGGAAGTTGAAGCCCAGAAAGCTGCAGAAAGTGACTCTGGGTCATATAGCTAGACATTGGCAGCGAGGGATGTGACAAGAAAGCCTCGGTTTTTTGTGCTGTCTGTGCCCGCCATCAGGAGCACGTTGGTGGAGCAAAGCAGCCAGCAGGTGAAGCTGAGCCAGTGGAGGAGTGGGATGATGTGTCTGAAGACACAGGTCCAAGCCAGACTGAGAAGTGCCTTGAATGACAGGCAAATCATCGTGATGTACACCTTGAACTTACACAGTGACAGGCAAAAGAGTTGACTGCATCCTCCCTGCTGGGGATATTGGCATAGATGCTACCCTCTGCCCTCAGGGCACAGGGTGAATACCCCAGCAGGTGTACAAATTAATCCATTGGGCTCAGGCAAAAATATTATAATTCTTTCATTTTGTCCAAGATGAAGAAATTGAACTATATAAACATTTGACTTAAAATTAGAAAATTCATGGATATAATTTATAAATAAATAAGCATCTATTGAGAATCACGCTTAAGATTTTTTCTGTCATAGGAACAGGGTGGAAACCCCTGCCTTTGGCGATGGGGAGCCGATGATGTTCTAAAGCAGGAGATTAACAGGATTGCATTCGTGTTTTAGAAAGATGGCCTCAGAACAGAGGCTGCTGTGCGGGATAGGATGCAGGGGAGGGGAGGCAGGAGATCAATAATGAAGGAATGCAGCCGTCCAGGCCAGAGACTTGAGCTGAGGTAGTCACTGTGGGGCTGCAGAAGGAGAGGGAGAAGGTTAGGGTTTACAGAGGGCAGCACTGCCAAACCTAATTAAATGTGGGAGTGGAACTGAAGGAGACAGCTGATCTGAGACTGAAATTTGGGGCCTGTGTGACCAGGCGTTGGTCACCAGCATGGTCAGTCCAGGGGGAAAGATGACAGGCTTGGTGTGGGACATGTTAAGTTTATGGTGTTCCTTAGCATGGCCAGATGGAAATGTACAGCACGAAGCTAGATACAGATTTGCAGTTCAGGAGCGTTAGGATGCAGGTATAGTTTTGTTAGCAATTGACCCAAAGAGGTATTTGAAGCTATTGCATAAGGTAAGCAGCACTCTAAAACTTGGGATGAAACGCAGGGAATTACCATGTTGAAGGGATGGATGAGGAGAGAGTTCCAGGGAGGACTGGATTCCAGGAGCCAAGAAAAGGGTATGTATCAAGGAGGGAGTGTAGCAGCAATGTAACTGGTGCAGTGAGGGTACCGAAAACTGGCCAGAAGCAAGGTATTTTGCAATTAGAAGGTCTTTGGCACATTAGCCAATCCTTTAGAGTTTAGCATCTTCTTGGATATCCAGTCAGGAGTCATCAGGGAGTAGAGGGATCAGGTGCAATTGATTTCCCATTATCTGCATGTGAATTGGGTACATTGTGGGTTGTCCTTTGCCTGGGATAACCCTAGACTGGCCTCTCCTGCAGATCCTTCAGAGGCTGGGCGAACTCATTTCTGTTTGGCGCAATCTCATACACCGCTCACAGCAAAGTATAAGACATTCATCTTGTCTTCTTCCATTGTCCCTTTAAATGGCTTAATTTTGCAGAACAAGACTCTCTGTGCTGTAGGTAGTTAAAGGAAAAGCCATGGAGGACTCCAGATACTCATTCTTTCAGGCTGAAGCAATAGGTGATTGCCTTTCCTTGTCAACTCCTTGTTCAAAGTCTGGAAGCCAGTTTGCTGTCAGAATGCTGGCCCTGGTGCAGAAAGGGCTGTTTCCGTCAAATGCTGATGCTGACAGTTCCTCAGAGAATGGCTCAGGTGGAGATCAATTTCCTGCATAAGTGTATAGGTCCGGGAAATGTGTTTGCAAATCCTGTTACTGAATATGAAGCAGGACAATAAAGGGCCGAGATTGCCAAAAGGGTGAAATTCGCATGCTCACACAGTTGCCGTGTGCAGAACTGAAAGACGAGGCTGAATGTGCCTTGAGATCCACTTCAAATGCACTTTAGGCAGGCATCACCCCCAAGCAGAATGTGTTTCCTTAACGGGAAGCAGTTGTTGCATTTCCTGCTTACTGTGTTTTTGGGGTGAATGGGAAATTTAAAAGGACTTAATCGTGAGGTTCATACATGATAATCTAGTGCCAGCCCTATTGTTATAAACGTTAGAATATGGCCTCTCCTAAACCCGAAAAGCCAACACAGAGTACGGTGAGGGCCCTGCACGGGCTCACACTGGAGCCCTTGCCAGCTGCATGCATTGCATACCTGCTTTTCTGAAGCTGGGATTTAGCCATCTTCCCAGGTATCCATGCGACAGCAGGAATGTGCCCTGTAACTAATTCACAGGTGGTCTCAGGGCCTGAAAATCCCAGGATGGTAAACAAGTTTTCTGCACATGGGTCTCTCTACATTGTCAGAATTTCCCTGAGAGCCGACAACCTCTCAAAGGCCTTTAACTCGGCACTTACTGCTCTTTACATTACGTGTTCCATGCACGCTGGGCCCTAAGACTTGGGTCCCCTTTTTACGCCTTGAGTTGATAATGAAAGTTTCCATCTAGTCGAAATATTTCTCTAGGGGTAGAGGTTTGGTTTACATTAACAATCAAGTGTTTATTTAACAAATATTTATTGAATAGACACTAGGTCACTCTACTGGGCACCGGAAATATGACAATGAAGTTGGCAGCCTCAGGGCCAGTCTTCTGGGGTTTTTAGTTTAACTGGGAAGGGAGTCATTAAGCAGATGGTCATGTGTGTGTAAGTGAACTCAAAGGGAGGTGTGTGAGGTGCCCCGAGAGTAAGTAATAGGAGATCAAATCGCCCCATGGGGTCAGGGAGGTGTCCTAGAGGAAGTGCCGTCTCAGCTGGGAGCTGGCAGGTGAAGAGGACAAGGGTGTGAGTGATGAAAATCAAGCTGGAAGGCAGTCCCTGACATAGTAGGCAGCTTGACTCGTTGAGCTGCGGGTAGGCCGAGGTGGCTGGAGTTTGGTGACAGAGGGATCGCGTAGCAGGAGATTGCCTGGAGGGACAGGAAGGGCAGATGGTGAGGATCCTTGAAGGTCAGGCCGTGGAACCTGGACACTGCCCTGAGGGAAATGGGGAGCTATTGAAGGATGTTGAACAGAAGAATAATATGATCACTTTCGTGTTTTGGAAACAGTCCATCTGACCAGCGTGTAGAAAATGGATTGAAAGGGGATAAGAGTGAAGGGGTTGTGGGCACAGAATCCCCTGCTGGTGAGAGGTGATGAGGCCGGGGTTGTAGGTGGTGCTGACGAAGACAGAGTCCAGTGAGTGGCTTTGGTGACTGTAGTTGCTGAAAGAATAGATCTTCAATGTTCTCACCACACACACATATATTGTAATTATGTGATGGATGTGTAAACCAAGCTTATTGTGGTAATCATTTTTTAATATATATTTTCCTCAAATCATCGTGATGTACACCTTAAACTTACACAATGTTATATGTCAATCATATCTCAATAAAGCTGGAAAAATGGTGTTGGGAGGTGGAATTAATGGGGCTTGCTGACTGAATAACATTCAGGCTCTGCAAGATTTTTCTCTGTCTAGCCCACACTCTGCCTTGGGGGCCTATAAGTCATAGTCTGTGCTGGGGACCTCTGCAGGTGGGCAAGGCCTGGTCTTGGATGATTGGCGCGCCCTATCTGACACTTTGACAATAGAAGCCAGTTAAGAATCCTGAAAGTCCCCTCAATGGGAAAGTGGTCCACTTAGAGGTGAGGGAGCCAGTACCGAGGGTGAAGTGACCTGCTAGAGGTCAGAGCTCTAATGCTGGAGTCTGGTTTAGAGTTCGGTTCTAGGGGCCCAGACCACCGCTCTTTCTGCCACACTGCCCTCTGCCTGCAGCTGGTCTGGCCCTCGGCCATCCTACTGCTCAGATGAGGTCTCCTGTAGTGCAGACCTTAGCATGTTTGAACTTGATGCTTCCTCAGGTGTTCCCAGATTTCAAAACAAAGAGTTCTATTGCACATGTATTTTTAAAGCCAGTACCATTAGTAAGGAAAATGTTAAAAATTTTATTAAACTCCACACACCAAATGTCAAGATTCTCAGAGGAACAGAGCAGGAAGTCTGGGGTTAATTATCCTAACCAGGAAGCCACAGACTCAAAGGACAAAGTTCAGAGGCTCTTGGCATGACCACTGTTTAGAGTAATAATAACTTGACATTTCTTAGGCAATGGTCTCCACCCAGGGTCCGTGCCAGGAACCAGGAGGTAGGTGAAAAATCAGCATTTCTCTTCTGTAATTGCAGAGGAAAGTCTGCCTCCGGTGGTATGACCTTGAACTAGATCCCCTGCCTCCAGCCCCAGTTCCCACAGTGAGAATGAGAAAATTCAGGAAAGAGTTCAGGGAAAGAGGATTGTTGAGAAAGGAGCTGGAGGGCAAGAAATATTTACCTCAAAGAAAGAGTAGATATCTCTTTTTAAAATTAAATGTAATATGTACTTGTTTAAAACCAAAATATAATATAGAAGTATATAAGGAGACTGCTGACATACACAGTTTTTTTCTAAGTGATAATGTAATTATTAATGTATAGATTTCTAGATTCCACTAGGTGAGTCTGTGTGTATAATCATTCCACAACTTAATTTTTTGTTGTCACTTAAGTCATCATGGACACTTCCTAAAATACTAAAGGAAGAAATGGTAAGATAATTAATCAGAACCTAATTTCTTCTTGGTACCTAAACTTTTAAACCAAGCTGGGCCTAAAGAGAAAGAGCTAGAAAGATCCTGCTGAATATTACCTTCTCTTTGAAGTAGATGATGCAATCTATGTTATTCTCTACATGTCTCAGAGCCAGGAGAGAGAGAGAGAGAGAGAGAGAGAGAGAGAGAGAGAGAGTGAGTGAGTGTGTGTGTGTGTGTTTCTATCCTCAGGAACATTGTTTTGGGAACACTCTATTTCTAATTATACTGAGGGGAAAAATCCTGAATGCTTCTTTTCATGCTAATGGGGGAAATTCTCTTATGTGCAGAACTTTGCAACTTAGCTCTTGCCAAATTACATGAAGGCTACAGCTCCTCTCATTTGAATGAAGGATGGCATGGGGCACACATCACGTTCTATTCATAACATGGAGTTCTTGTCAAGGCTTTTGTCTGCGTCTTGTTCCCTACTTACTATTAATTTATTATATAGGGTTGCCATATTTTAAAAGTAAAGTGAACATTTTAGATGGATTGCTTTTCTTTCATTTCTTCCACATTGTTAACTTCAATTTTTAAAATTTAGGCTATTTACACTTCCACCGGAGGCAGTTTTTTCTTCAGTGCTTGCATTAATTCTTGTGGTTTCCTTCTATGCACTTTCCAAAGCAGTATTCTCACATGTTGAGTTTGTCTTTTTCCCTTTCCTCTACAAGCCTTTCTTACCTGGGGTGGTTTACAGGAATAAGACTGTTCACTGAAACTTCCTTGCTCTAAGAGGTGATCCCTCCTCAAATGTCAGAATCTAGAAAAGCAACAGCTCAAACAGAAATAATTTTGTCATTGGCAAAAGGCATGGTTCCAGGAGCTGGCCTGAGCCCAGGCTGTCGGCTGCTGGTGATGGTTAATTCAATGAAGTCTGGACTGAGTTCTCCTGACCACCAAGGCTGCTTGACAACTGACGCTGGCAACACTGTAGTGGTCCTAGTCTTTCCTTCCATAGTTCCTTTCTGATATCTTTTCACTCTTTCTCTTCTAACAGAATAATGCTTTACGTTTCCAGTTTGTTACCCATGCAAAGAGAATTTCTCTGGCCGCCATTGAGCTGGACAGCTCACTCGAGGCTCATTGTACCAAAATTCCAGGTCTTAATCTACAGTTTCTGATTTATTTCAGGTACATAGACCTTGGTGGTAGGGGAAGGGGTGGGATGGTGACAATGACCATGCAGGGAAGAGGTGAGTCAGGAAGAAGACCCTCTCTCATTCATGAATCTTTTCCAGCCCTGTCGCCTCGACTTAAATGTGCCTGCTGAGTGCACTGAATGGCTTCTTTCTATAAGGAGGATCAGTAGATGCAAGGGTGATTTTCAGATCAACTCAGCCCCTGATTTGGCTACAATTATTCTTCATCTCAGGCTGCAGGGGTTGGGGGAGAGGGAGAGGTTGAGAGAGAGAGAAGCAGAGAGGTGGGTAGGTTCTGATTTTAGAGTGGTGTGAATTTTCCAGAGTAATTACTCTTTTGAAACCACTAATGGCTTAATGGTTCTTTCTTTTTGTAAAGTCACTAATTTATACCTACTCTAATAGAGCGAATTATTGGCTCAGGGGTAGAAACACCAGCCAAGTCACCTTGAATTTAGAGCTTGAACAGAAAAGTGTTAGGGCCAGCGTTTAGCTTCCCTCTACAGTCCCACGACATCATCCCGTGGGCAAACAATGCGTCCTTGCCCGCCCTGCCTTGTTCCGTCTGGCGATCAGCTATTTCTTTGTTCTGTTCCCCAGAGTCAGTATTGCTTAGTGGTTAGAGGAGTGAACTTTGGAGCCACACACTCATGGGATCAAATTCCGACTTGTCATTTATTAGTTGGGTGACCTTGTACAGTCAGCGTAGTGCCTGGTGCGTAACAAATGCTCCGTAATTAGCAGCTATTATTACCAATAAAGGTAATAATAATAAAGTGTGCGTAGCCAAAGACTATTTATACCATACTTGAGACCTTGTTTGGGTATCATTAGAATTAGCTTCACTGCAATGAATTCTGGATTCATAAGACGATTCTGTCCAGCCATATTGAAGGTACTGAGGTTCACTCATTTAATAACTTATCCTTTGTTGACACATTTGTTTATAACTCACTTTTGATGTTCTGGGCCTATTGCTAGACATGGGGGAATTATGACAAAGATAGCCTTGATCTCTACCTGCAAGGAGCTTATACCCAAGTGGAGAAGACAGGCAAGTAGGCTGTGATGATAGAGAATGAACATTCAGACAGGGAAGCCTCCATCACTGTGCTGCGTCGCCGTGACAGCCAGCACGCAAAACTGTGTGCAGTGCATGTCATTCATCTAAGGCAGCGATTTTCAGCTGGTGTGCCGCAAGAATTTTTAAAACATGTAATACCTAACTATTTTGTCAGGGGCACTGACCTCTTTACCCTTATATTGTCAAAGAAAAAAATGATATCAGCCAACACAGCAACAGCTATCCGGTGTGAATGAATCAAAATTATACCTATTTTTTTTATCAGATTGGAAAAAATATATATATATATTTTGGTGTTCCACAGAATTTTATAATTAGTTTATGTGTGCCATGAGATAAAAAAGCTTGAAAATTGCTCATCTAAGAAAATGTACTAAATCGGTGGCCTCCCTTCCACAGTATTCCTCCAGTGCCTAGCATCACATTTAGGGGCTCTGTGCAGGGAATCTTGACCTGTGTGGCAAGGTGACAAAATGGTATTGTGTGACATCATTGTTTGAGTAGTTTTGCTCAGTTCCATATAAGATCATGGAGATGCTTAAAACAGATTTCATTTAAAAAAACCTTCCAATTAATTTGGTCTTGCTCCGAGGCACTTGCAAAATGAGTCAAATATGTGTCTCGCCAAGAGCATATTCCCGCGAAGATGTGACTGGGTGTGGGAGACAGCAGAAAGCTGGGGCCCGGGGCTAAGCCTGGGGGCAATTCCACACCTGCTGGGAGGAAGGAAGGCGGAGGAGGGGACCGGCTGTGCTGGTGGCCAGGGAACGGCGCTGCCGAGGGCGGAGAGGTGCCGGCAGAGCCGTGCACTTCTATTCCCCTCATCCATGCCTCTTTAAAACTCTTTTTTCTTTTCTCATGTATAAAACATAGACAACAGCCCCTGCCCAAGTGAGCTCACCCATGTGAGGAACTTAGTAGAGTGTCTAACCCATAGGGAAGGCTCTATAATACTACTAAAATTTTATCAGTACTGCACAGGGTGGGATGGTGACAATAACCGTGCAGGGAAGAGGCGAATCAGGAAGGAGACCCTCTCATTCGTGAGTCTTTTCCAGCCCTGTTGCTTTGACATGATGTCCCCGTTGGCTTACCTCATGATTCCTCTGGGGACAGGGATGGAGTCTTACGTCTGTCTCCACGGGCACAGTGGGGGCTCAATAACTGGTACAGTGACTGTCTTTATGGAGAGGCTGATTTCTTCTTTTTATTGTTGACACTGTGACAAGTGTCCTCATTCCCCCCACCCCTTGCCCACCTCCTGCCAGCCCCTCCCCAAAGAAGATGCTGATTTCTTTCTCCTTAAGGTTTAGGAAGCAAAAACAGCAAAATTAGGAAGAGAAGCATGATAATATTTAACAAGAGCTTATATTTATTGAGTGTTTACACCAGGCACTGTGCTAATCACTTTACACTCATTATTTGATTGTAGGGCCACCTTATGGGGCTAGTGCCCTTTTTCTCATGATAAAACTGAGCCTTAG
The DNA here is from genome assembly GCA_004026545.1 of Mormoops blainvillei. Classification (NCBI taxonomy): domain Eukaryota; kingdom Metazoa; phylum Chordata; class Mammalia; order Chiroptera; family Mormoopidae; genus Mormoops; species Mormoops blainvillei. Next base: position 57,746 of record PVJD01003902.1, read on the forward strand.
AATGATGAAGAAACTTAGTCACGGTCACTCAGCTAGTAAGTGGCAGAGCAGGGTGTGGAAACTGCGCAGTCTGACTGAAATTTCTGTGTTGCCCGAAAGAGGTGGCGAAGAAATCAGGAGGGTGCCTGAGGATGTGGCTCAGCGGAGCTGGAAGAGGCTGAGGTTTGGAAGACGAAATGGGGCCGGATGCCAGGAAAACCCCCTCCCCTGGACTCTAAAGTGAACCTTCCTGCTGGCTTTCCCAGCCCGAGGACACCTTGGTTAGGCTCTGCTCCCCTCGAGCGGCTGGCTTGAGGCTGGCACCCCCGCTTTAGGCTGAGGCTTTATGTACCTGTGTGGGAGAGGTAGTGCAGAGCATTGTACGCGCCATATGGGGCCCCGTTTGCACTTGATGCCTGCTCAGCTGTGCACAGTGTCTCCTTAATGAATCACATGCAAGCTGAGTGTCGCTATATTTATCCGAGCTCTGGCAGCCCCAGCGCCCACTGCAGCGGGACAGTGGGACGCTGCAGGCAACTCACGTGTCCCAGAACAGTGCGTCTCGGGTTGGTCTGGTTTTCCGTGTGACCAGGGCCTTCAGGCCCTTCAGTAATTTGTTCGTTGGCAGAATCAGCTGGTTTCTGAAGCATCTTTCTGGGCGTTCCGAAGCCAGAGCAAATGCTTCCCTCCTGAAGCTGTAACAGAGACCAAGTGCTGAAAAAGGACCTGGAAACTACATCTGCTGCACCCTTGACTTCAAGGGCACGTTTAAAGCCTTGCAGGTGGATGAAGCATTATTTTTCTTTACACGTCAAGCTTCTCAGGGGAAATCCCACAGTGACTCCCCCCAACCCCCATCATCAGGTTATTTCTTCTGTATAATCGAAAACTCTTATGTATTTTTTTTTAGTCACATTTTCCTCAAAATACTCCTTTTATTTATGTATACTCAGACCAGGAAGTTTGCCAATATGGTCACCTCTGCACTCAGGAATCAACAACACAAGAAGAAGCTAATATTTACTTAACTAACACTTACTAACTGCCAGCTACAATACTAAACACTTGAGAGGCATTATCTCATTTTTTTTTTACACCTTACAATCACCCTTTGAGCATTCTGTCTCCATTTTACCAACGAGAAGGGTTAAGATTCAGAGATAAAATTGGTCTGAAGCCATACAACCAGTATAGGGCAGAGCCCCTTGTCACTAAGTTACTTTTTGTTTCCTTTCTTCCTACCAACTGCAGTCAACCTCCCCAACTCTTCTTATTCCCACCAAGTAAAAACACTCAATTGTTAAGACTGCAACAGTTTTGCCTCATGATGTAGCCAGTGTAACTTGCAAGCCGTTTCCCCAGAGAATTGTTTTTTTTTTTCATCCTTTGCCAAAGGTAGGCTGGTGTCAAATATATTTCCCTTCCTGGCCTAGAGTGTGGTGTTAGGGACTTATTTGTGACATGAGTAACAGGGAGCAGCTTGGGTTCCCACTGATGCAGATGCCCTGCTCTTGCCCTCATGAGATCTGTGTCATCTATCCTGAGTTCTGGAACTATCCCACTGGAACTGCCTGTGACCTACCGCGAATCACGTCTTGCTGGCAGAAATTAAATTCAGTTTCCTATGAAGTGTAAAGTTGAGTGGAAAGCCTTGACTTGGTCTCACAGCTTAAAAATCTCTTTTCCTTTCCACCTTAGTCAAGTAATATTGGAAAGACAGCACTGAAGCCACGCCACCTCCCCACTCTGGCCCTCAATCTCTCCGTCTGTGCCATGTGAAGCAGGGAACAGTGCTTGCTGGTGCTCCCCATGGCTCTCGGTTCACCACCCAGGAAGTCCGTTCCACCCCGCAGAATTCTGATTAGAAGGGGGATGCAAGGAATGACCAGGGGTAGTCTAAACAAGAAAAGGGGGGTGGGGTTATTGGAAAGAGTTAAGCACCAGAGAGGTGGGGAGCCAGGGGACCTCTTCGGCAGGGGTTCACAAACACTCCTGTTGGAGCACTGTCATTAAGACAAAGCCCATTTTTATGTTTCTCTGTAACACACATGCACGTGCACACACACACACACACACACACAAATTTTAGAGACACAGCCGCCTGGAACTATTTATTATGGGAGGTATGGTGAGTGCAGGTAGGTAGGCAGCACAGTTGGCTCCCAAGAAGAGGACTTGGTGTTCCCCCACACACATGCACACACACATGCAAAGTCACAGGTATTTCTTACAGAGAAAAACCACATATGTGTAAACATTGTCCATTGTGTGTAGCCACACCTGGGTATGGAATATGGGCGAGGGACACCATAGACCAGTAACAGGAACTATGATGTCGTTCATTGAGGATTTTAGGCATCCGTAATTAGAAGAAAGAGTAATGGATCGAGGGAAAGGGCTTACAGGATGGACCTCCATTAGCTTAGCTTTGGACACGAATTAAAACTAGCAGCACTGTCTCTTGGGAAAACCACCACCACTTTGAATTAGGGTCTTCCCTTCCTCCCTGCCATATCTGTCCCATCTTTCCCACTTGGGTGGGGTCTGGGCAAGTTCCAACCCCTTGAGAGTTGTCTGTGTCCTCATCTAAGCCATGGGAATGATAGCAAAAACTCCACTCTTCACCTACAATTAACAACAGCAAGATGACACTCAGCTTTCATGAGGCCAGACATGTGTCCAGCACTTAACATGTGAGCGGGTCTCCTCACAGTTCTTGGACACAGTGCCGTCACCTTCCCTTTGCACGCAAGAAGCCAAGGCTTATCGGAATTCAGAGAACCAGTAAAGCGTAGAGCAGAGTGGTAGACCAGCCGATCGAAGGCCAGGTTTAAATTTTGGCTCCATCACTTCTGGTGTGGAGTCCTTGGACATGTCACTTAATCTTTGTCAACCTGTAAAATAATGACAGGGCCTGCCTCGTGGTGTAGTTGTGAGGGTGATTTCACACACACACACATACACACACACACACACACACACACACACACACATCTGGGGCAGAGTCATGTTCTGTAATGTTTGCTATTATTAATAAGGTCTTCAGTTAGTAAAGAGCAGAATGGAGATTGGAACCCAGAGCTGGCTGGCTCTGAACTCCATTCTGTGTGGCAGACATCCCTGTGCCAGCAGGACAGGGAGGTTCAGGAGCCAGCCGTGTAGGAAGGGGTGGGGGGACTAGGGGAGGAGAAAGGAGAGAAGCGGCTTCAGGACTCCTGGCTCCTCTCACAGGCTAGTCTCTACGGCCTCGAGCCACACACCCAGAAAGTCAGCGCAAAGTGCCAGGCCCCCAGAATGGCCTGGACTGTTCAGCACTGGCTTGCACTTAAGCTTCTTACTACAGGAGGGCTTTAGAAAGAAGTCAGAAAGAGTGAGAGAGAGGGAGAAAGAGAGACAGACAGAGAGACTGAAGACAGAAAAGCAGAGATAAACATAGAGCCCCACAGAGGACGGAGAGTGAAGAGTACACTCACAGAGAAAGGAAGTGGAAGAGAAGCAGAAAGAAGAGAAAAGAGGGGCGAGGGACTGAGGGGAATGTAGTGGAGACAGCTGGGTGATGGGCTGCTGTCCTGTGGTTGACAGAGCAAACCAACTCGCTAATGTGTCAGCGCTTTATCTGAGGAAAGCACAGCCGGTGACCCAGCAGCGTAGACTGTGTAAGGCAGTGACAGGAGACATTCTTTATCTGCACCGGGGACAGAAGTGATCTTCTCTGTATTTTGTGCAGGATGCCACAGATCAGGCTGTGGGCATTTCACAGTTGGCCATAAAGGCCTGTTTGGAGAGGGCTTGGGCTGAGCCACACTTGAAGGTTGGGCCATGAAGGTAATTAGACTCAAGGGTCTGGAGGTGCCAGAGGATGGTTGCCTTAAGAAGTCACATGTGAATATTAGCACAGCTTGAAAACCTCTGTCACATCAACATGTTAACAATTGCTAATCTCTGGGTACAATTAATGAGTTGTCTCACTTTATAAGTAATGCATTTCTGGTTTGTGTACTTTTTTTTTTTTTTTTTTTTTTTTTACAATAACAACATAGGGTCTTTATAGTCCTAGGAGCAATGGGTTTAAAATGGGTAATGAGCATGCTCCTAAGTGATGGAACAGTGAAAGCAAGACCCTGACATGGCACAAGCGTGTCTCTAACCATATGACGAGTGGAAGAGCCATGATGCATTTGAAAATATTTCTCCCTGTTGTTTGCCCGATACTTGGGAAACCTTTTGGCCACAATCTTCCCTCTGATCCTTGAAGAAGGGTGAAATTATTAATATCCTCTCAGCTTGGACAAGCTTTACTCCTTGGAGGTTCTTTAGGGTTTAATAAAAGATGGTGAGGGCGGATTTATAATGCAAGTCAGTGGGAGCATTTCTGTTCAGCTGGTGGACTGGTGGAGGTTTTTCCCTTGAGTGGCTTATGCATGCAGGGACTGCTGAATGAACTCCCTCCCCCTCAGTCCCCATCACTGCCTACCCCTTCCTCTTTTCAATTTTAAATGAAGTTTGTGGCTGGCTGGCGTAGACTTTCAAAGGCAGGGCCTATTGGCTTGAGAAATGACCTAGATGTGTCTTCTTGCAGGCTTTATGAAGGCAAAGAACAGATGGAGTTTGAAGAATCCATGAGACGGCTCTTTGAATCCATCAACAACCTGATGAAAAGTCAATATAAAACCACCATCCTTTTGCAGGTTGGTTTACACTCCAAAATTTATCTGTCTTTTCCCTAGGCATGTCTTTTCACTTGGTTGATAGCAGCACGGTGAGATAACTGTCTACTTCTGCTTGAACTCGCAGCCCTGTGTTAATTGGAGGCCTGGGAAGGCCACATGGTATAAGGGATCCTGAAGACCAAGGACTCCTTAGGGCAGAAGAGAGCACATTTATGGTTTGTTTCCCGTGAAGGTAGCCATGCCTCTTTTAAAATAGCTCTGAAGCTGTTGCTACCTGGAAGGAAGTAGGTCAAGCCTGATCCACTTCTAATGCTGAGAGTAGTTAAAGTGGAAGTCTCTGAAAATTGTCCACTTTTTATTCTCGGCACCCTGTGCTCATATCCCTCTTTGAATGGAGAGGCTGTTTCAGGAGACGTCATAACTACACATGTCTTGGGGGTCGGAACAAAGGGACAGAGGGGATAAGAAGGTGGGGAAGAAAAAAGAAGGAAAAGAAGCCGAGATGAGCTGATAAGCCTTTATTTGCAGTAGCCAGGAGGCCCGAGTCAGCAAGAACGTCCTCTGTCAGCTGTATGGCCCTCTGCTGATCATTCAGCTTCCCAGGGTCTTGTTTTCCTCACCTGTGAAACTTCCCTGCTTGGGTGAGGATTAAATGGACATGGTGTGGAAAAGAGCACATTATAAAATGCTATGCAAATATAGAGGACTAATAGGATTATTATGGCTCTGGCCTAAGTCCTTTTATCCACATTGCTGTTGTCTGGGTAGCTGTGTAGGAATGTGTCGCTTTCCCTGGGGTCGGCCTAGATCGTGCAGGTTTCTCCGCGGGTTTCCGGCCCAGCGCTGCGAAAAGGAGTTTCATCTCTTTTTTAGCTTGCTCTAAGGGCCAAATTTATCCTCAGGGATTTACATAAAGTCAATGATGCTTTCTGCCTTTTGTATGGTTGTTGAAAAGTTATCAAAGAATTTAAAGGCTTATTCGAATATGGAGAAAAATACCATTTGAAGATCATTTACTGCTGTTTTGGGATGTGAGGAATGGGCACATGAAGGGAGAGGGGCCAAGCCCATGTGATGCTAGCAAACGCCACACAAGGAAGCTTCTCTGACCCTGACATTTGCTACAGGAGAAAGAGCTTTGGATTTTGAGCCAGAGAGACTTGGGTGGGAAATTGGGCATCCGCACTTGCCCAATTCGGGTGCATAATGCTGAACAAATCATTTCCATTTCCTGGGCCTGTTTATCCTTTGGTAAAATCAGAAGCCTAACGTCTAATCTAGAGGGTTAAATGAAGTAATGTCAATCATGATGCGTAGAACCCGTTACGTCGTTCAATATGAATACATTTTAGTCATTTATATCTCTCCCTCCTTAGCCTTATGATAAAACAGCAGCTTTGGGGGCATTTTCCTAGAGTGGAATCTGGAAGATTATATTTGTGTTCCTAATCCTGTCACATGAGGCCAAACAGTATTAGGTTCAGTTAGAGTAAGAAACGCAGATTCAAATTTCAAGGAGAATAAACCCACAAAACCGACTCTCTCTTTCTCTCTCTCTATGTAAGAGGAAGACAAAATTTTGCCTAGTAAACTACTACCAGGTGACAGGAGGGTTGATTATGAACCTGCCTGGGTTACAGCCGGAAAAAGTGCTGTGGTCTATTAGTATTCGGTGCCAAAAAGTTCATTTAGTATTTTCCGTACAGTGGCTGTAGTAGTGCTTAGTTTTCTTTGACTTCATTTGAAACAATTTTGTTAGATTGTATTGTGACAGCTGTCACATCAGCATGGCTTTAAAAAAACATCAAAATGGGTGAATTTTTGTGTAGCTATTTTAATATTAAAGATGGAAGAAAATAAGCAACATTTTTGGCATATTATGCTTTATTATTTCAAGAAAGGTAAAAACGCAATTGAAACCCAAAAAAATGACTTGTGCAATATATGGAGAAGGTGCTGTGACTGATCGAACCTGTCAAAAGTGGTTTGTGTAGTTTCTTGGTGCTGTTGACATTTCGGCCAAATAATTCCTTGCCGTGGGACTGTCTTATGCACTGGAAGGTGTTTAGCAGCACCCCTGGCCTCTACCCACAACAAGCCAATAGTGGGAGACAACCGACATACTCAAAATATCCAAATCAATAAAGTTATTGGTGAAAATGAAAAGTGTCTTTTATTTTACAGAAAAACTAAATGGACTTTTTGACCAACCCGATATGTTTGTCATAAGTTTTGAGTGACAGTAAAAATGCCAGTAATTGACATTTGTGATTCAAACTTTATACTTCCAACTGGTTGGTGGCTTATAGTGGTGGCTTATAGTAGTTCATGCCTGCCTTTTCCAGAGCAGAGCCGATCTGGTTCATCTCAGCCTTGTCCATTGTGTTACTCCTCGTTTCTAAGGCTCGTCTCACTTTTGTGAATGGCTTTCTATAGTTTTCCTCTTTGTTCAGCATTGTCATGGCAGCAGCTTACCCAAAACTATGAAGAATTTAAAGCCAACCATTCAAAGAGGGCAGAAGGAGCATTAGAAACACCTTCCGTTGATTGAGTACCTACCATGTGCCCAGCATGAATCTGGGCTTTCACACACAGCGTTTTTAATCTTGCCAGGGATCTGCTAGGACTCACTGTCTTCGGTTTCCACTGGAGGCTCATAAAGTTAAATAATTAATCCCAAATTATACCTATTTATAGTGGTGGAGCTAGGATTTCAATCCACACAGGTCCCATAACTCCAAAGTTAGTATTTTTCTCTAAGCCACAAGAAATGGTTTAAGCCAGTGGGTTCCATGTGTTTTCAGTCATAAGCCATATGCTAGAAGCCCCTTCATGTGCCAGGCCTGTAAGCATTGCTGATAAAACTGATGGCAGGTTGAGACCGTCAACACCAGACTCTTGTGGATCGGATGCAACTCAAATGCGGGTAGGGGGCATTTGGAGACACTGTGCAGGCGCATTCGACCCATTTGCCTTTAGGTCTGCAATTCATAATAATGCCCCAATTTGGTGATTTGAGTCAAAACAAACGAACAGCTCATATTGTATGACATGCTCCCTTGGACACTATGATTGCCATTCATGAAAATGAAACCACTAGATTGTCCGGGGGTGGGGGCACAGGGGCTCTGTTTTACATCTCCAGTATCCCAGCCAGCGGCTGCCACAGAGTGGGTACTTGAATACCTTTTGGCTGAGTGAACGAACAAATGAATACCAGCTTCCACCATTTTATGTTTAAGCATTTCTTACATGTCATGCATTGAGCTAAAAACTTTACCTATATTGTTAGCTCATTTGATTTTTACAATAACAACCTCATTGGGCAAGTACTGTCTTATCTTTATAGATGAGGAAGTGGAGACTTAGAGAGGGTTGAGTAACTTAACCACAACTAGGAAGTGGCAGGTCTGGGATTTGACCAGGCCGTGTAGGTCCAGAATTTGAGTTCCTAATCACAACCAAACAAAGGATCATTTCATCAAAGACCCAAGTCTTCTGGCAAATGCCAGGCAGATAAGCAATAAGCAACAGTAAAGATGAGCAGTTGTTTACTCTGTAGTCATGAAGGTGAGCTAATTAAGGATGCTTCTCTCTTTTCTCTCTTTTCACTGTTAATCGGTGTAAAATGTTCAAATGTCTGAACTAAGAGAAGAAACTGATCCATTCTTGGGAAGTGACCTACAGACTATATACTGAGTCCCCAAAAGTAGGAGAGGTGAGACGTCATATTTAATAGCATGCACTGGAGTGTCATCTCAGATCTTTAAATGATTCTTTAATTGTATCCCCCTGTCAAGCGTATACCCCACACTTAGGGTTAATATTTGGGAATGACGAAATTTTTGTCCAATGAGGTTGCTGTGGTTATGCTGATAGCTCACATTTTTATATTACTCTTCATATCATCCCTATAAAGTAGGTAACTTTATTCCCTTCATTCTTCTGACAAAGAAACCAGAGCACATGGCGTTAACTCCCCCAAGGACACGTAGGTACAAGTGCTCCGGCTGGACTTGAACACAGGCAGCCCGCCTCTTCAGCCATTTGAAACACTGCGCATTTCTGCCTCCTGCCAAACTTCAGGGGCCAGCAAAATGTCACGTTACAGAAAACATGAGGACATGTGGATTCCAGAACCCATTGGTCCCTCTTCCCTCCTCTTTATCTGAAAGATATGTGATGAGGCTGTCCTGAGAGAGCAGCATGCCTCCCTCTCGTCATGCTGTGGTGAATTTCTGGGGCATCGTTCATCCAGTTTCCATGGACCTTGACCACCCATCACTTGGCTACAATAAAAGGATTGGGAACTGGTGGGATGGGACTATTGTCTGAGCTCCTGAATGAGGAAGATGTCGAGTGTTCCTGTGTGGCCTCGCATCAGTGCACAAGGTGTGCTCTTTGGCTGGGTGCCTGTGTCTGCTGGCACCAAGACTGAGCACCCTCTGTTTTCATGAGAGAAAGGGAGAGAGAGAGTCTGGAAACACTCAGAAGACGAGTCCCCTTTGAGTCTGAGAGACGGCAATGGTTTCGCTTTTGTGGTTGTTGTTAGTCTTAAACATTCGTTGTTTGCTAGCAGCCCAGGTTTATCGATTCCGGTGCAGTCCCTCAGGATAGCAGTCATCTTAAGCGTCCTCCTGCGACTTCTCTCTGGGCCAGTGAAATCACCATGGCTTGGTTTGCGCCTGGCTGTCTTCTTGAAAGCTCCACCTGGCCTCTGGCAGAGGGGTCCAGAATTGCTGCTTAATGTCACATAACAAACAAATTGCCATAATTTGGCATGAATAAAGCACTCCTGTGTGTCATGTGCACCCACGTTTTTGTGCACATGACACACGGGATTATTGTACCCATTATTATATGCATGGGTATATAATGTAATGGAATCATTATACCCTGTATAATGTACATCCTTATTTTTCCTCCAAAAATTTGGGCAAAGTGTGCACATTGTACACAGCTAAATAGGGTAATAACCTGGCAAATATTCCTGGTGGCTATTCTTGCAACTCCCATATAAGTGACGAGGAGGATCCTTAAGTTAAGGGATGTCAGGAAAACTGTACCTCCTTTCAAAAACTATTGTCATGCCCTGATGAGTGTGGCTCAGTGGGTCAGGTGTTGTTCGGCAGACCAAAAGGTTGTCAGTTCAATTCCTGATCAGGGCACATGCCTGGATTGTGGGCCAGGTCTCAGGTGGGGGCATGCAGTAGGCAACCAACCAATCAATGTTTCCCTTACACATTGATGTTTCTGTTCCCCTCTTCCTCCCTCCCTTCCCCTCTTCCTAAAAATAAATAAATCTTAAAAAAATAACTATTGTCACAAATGGAGGAAGGTTGTTTGTCTACCTCCTTCCCCAAATCAACCTCCCCTCCCTTACTGAAATTTCCCCACTTTCCAAGATGGAAGTCTTCCCTAAAGCAGGATGGGCAGTAGCAGACTCATGTATGTATCCTTGCTATGTTGCTTATTGACTATGTGGCTTCTGACAAATTATTTACCCTCAGTACCATAGATTCCTTATTGGTAAAATGAGACAATAGTGTCTGCTCATAGAGGCGTTGTAAGAATAAAACAAGATCATGCATGAAAAGTACTTGATACATATAATGTTTCCAATAATAGGTGCTATTTTAAAACCTTATGGTTAATAATCCAATTATATATGTATGTATTTTCCTATTATATGTACACATATATGTTCGTACAGAAACATAAATATATCTCCTGTATTTTACTTAAATATTATATATAATAGAGGAATGTATACAACGGAGTGAAAGTAATAACATGACAATATTGTTTGATGTAGAGTAGCAGTATATTAATGAGAGTAAAAATAAAAGCAACAGTAAAGCAACACAAGTCCCAGGAGGCCCATAGATCTAGAAAGCTGAGCTATGTCTCGTTCCCAGGCCTTAGAAATATGTCACAGATGGCGGTCCCCAGTGGGTCTTAGGGAAGAACTACTCTGCCTTCCGAGACCCTACCTGCTCTCACTCTGCTCAGGTGTGTCAGGGCTGTGTGAAGCGGGGGGACTATGGGCAGAAGCCCTGCAGCCAGGGCTGTGCCATGACAGGATGGCTGTGACAACAGACTCGGCAACTTCCTGTGTCAGAGCTGGGCTGACCCCATGGGAAAAGAAAATTATAGGCCTGCTACTCCTCTGTGAGGCCGCCTGGACGAGATGGAAGATCACACTCTCTCGCTAAGTTGATAATGCTGAGTCTCCAGGTAACAGCCATTCTGTCTGTTTTCCTTCATTGCCAGCCCCGGGCTGGGAAGCAGTCCCCTCAGCCCTGTCCCCCTCCTCCTCACTGATAGCTAAAGCATGGGATTGTGAGGCCGAGGTAGACTACGACCCTGTGTGTGCCGTCTACAGCTTCACTCCCAAGCCTGGGAATGACCCGTGGTCCTTGAAAGCCAGCAATTTGCTGCAGACCTGAAGTCCTGGCTTGGCCCAACTCGTGGAGGGTTTGTTTCTGTTTTTGTTCTCTCACTTCAGTCTTGAATATGATGAGTACATATCGTAGTTTGAACAGGTGCTATAGGATGAGGGCAGGTGCTTGAGGGGTGACGTGAGGAGAAACCCAGCACACACAGTTTTGGGGGCACAACACCCACTAGGCATTACAGTAGGTGCACAATGCACTTTGTTCCACATCATTCCCCTTTACCCCGCGTGCAGATGTTGAGCTCCAGGGCTGAAGAGCTGGGCTTGGCCCAGGGCAGCACTGGCCCTGTGGGCCCAGAGCTCTGTGTTCATTGGCCTGAGAATGAATAAAAGATAGAAGCTCTTGGACCAGACTTTTTCGGGGCATGTGCCTCAGCCTCTGATGTCGCTGAAAGCTTAGTAAACTGGGAGCCCGTGGGACAGGTGCAGCCCGCAGATGTGTCTGATCTGGCTGGTGTGGCGGTGACATGAGCAAACAAGGACTCATTCTTCAGATGGAGGGTGCATTGCACACACCGCATCACTTCTCACTGGACTATCCTCACCTCATTTCACTTGTTTCTGTCACTTGTCCAGCCCTGTAGGCCTCTGCTTCAGCCCTCTCTGCTTGGTGTTCCTGGGTAAAGATGACCTGACCAGCTAGGTGGACTACACCTGGCTGGAGGGATTTCACAGTGCATCTTGGCATCTTAAAATTCCGAGAAGGCCTGCAATAAAAAATAAACTCACTGGTTTATCTTCGCTTAAACCAAACTTTCCCCAGATTATTTGACGGCAAACTCCTTTCCCCCACAGAATACCCAGTACCATCCTATGGGACAAAGGTGTCCCAATAGAGCATAGTTGTAGAAACATCAGCTTTTGAACCTTGTTATCTCTTGTCATCTTGATTTGAAAGAAAAGAGAATAAATTTCTAGATGCAAAATCCAATAACTGTAAAGAAACCTGACAAATCTGACAATTTGGGGGTGGCAATACAAATTAAAATCCTTCTGTGTAATGAAAGATCTGATAAACAAAGCTAACAGACAGCAACAGTCCAGTCAAACTGCAGGACAAGCAAGAGAAAAGTTTTGCAATATGTCTCACCGCAAAAAGGGTGATTATTAATGATATATAAAGAATTCCACAAACCAATAAGATATCCCTCCAAAGAAAAAAATGGGGAAAGACGGTGGACAAACAATTTAGTAAATACAGATCAGTAAATATAGAAAAGGTGTCTACCTGCACTGGAAACCTAAGAGTTGCAAATTATATATCAGACTGATGAGATTCAGAAGACTTGTATACTAGGGTTAGTAAGGTCACAGGGAAAGGAGTAGAAGGAAACTGATCACCGTTTCTAAGGTAATATGACACTATTTCCTAAAATGTGTATGTACTAGTATATACATTTGTACATATGTATATACATTTTGAAACACTAATTCCTCTTTGAGCAGTCCGTCATTCTACAGGGGATCTTACACATATACAAATGTATATGTTCGGTATTTTCTTACCACATGGAGCCCATCAGTAGAGGAGGGCTTAAATAGTTATGGTGTAACTCTATGGGCATCACTGTGTAGTGGTTAGAAAGAGAGCACTCTGTGGAATGATGTGCAGAAATACCAGTGTTATATGGTTACCTGCAAAAAGCCAGTTCCAGAACTGTAAAAATCACACACACACAGATGCGCATGGAGCGAAAAGGAAGGCCTGGTGGATGTGAACGACAGTGTGGTGATTGTGGCGGGGAGTGTAAGGGGGAAAAGTGGTAGTGGAAAAAAATACAATTAAATTTAGAAAAAGAAAGCATCCTAGAAGGAAATTTGCCACATTGTTGACAGCGGTCCTTTCCAGGTCCTTTCCAGGTAGTTGGGATTTGGGGCTGAGATGGAGTTGTGGGACTTCAGGGACAGTTTTCGCCCTATTGTTTTAACTTGTGTGAACTTTTTTTTTTTTTTTTTTACATCAAACCTTGATTGCTGACTTTTAAAAAACCATAAAGTATAAGAAACAAGGATGAAGGCATAGAGAGAGATGGTTGCTAGTTGAGTGAGGTGGGCATGCAGCTTCAGTGTTGGGGGCGGCTCTGCGGGCCGCCGGCCCGAGGCTGAGCCCTGGCTCTCTCCCGCTACGCTTGAGACCCTGGGCTGTTATTGAATCTTGATGTACTAGAGGCTTCTTTTCCATGAAAAAAGTATTTCCCTTGTAGGGATGAAATATAGTTGTAACTTAACATAAGAAGCCAAAATGAGAGGCAACAAGCATTTGCTTGGGATTAAAAAAAAAAAATGCAGCTCTTGTGACACAAATTGAGGCAGAAACCCAAGTAGTGCCCCGATTACAGAGTGAAGGAAAGAGGTTTTTATTAAGAAAAGGAAGGGAAATAATTCCATGCATAGAAGAAAGGAATTTCTATTGGAATTAGCAAGCTGAGTTATTCTTTAGCCATACATGGCTGGTCACTGATCCTGTTTTCAGAGGGTCCATAATCGCCTGTCCTTGTGCTCTTCCTGTTAGCTTTGCAAACAGCTGTTGGTAAAATGATGTAGGTTTGGCCCAGCCTAAAGGTCCTTTTGCCCAGTTTAAACATTTCTGTAGTTCAAGGTGTAAAAAGGCATTGGGCAGCCCCTCCGGAATGGCTGTTCTAGCTCTATTTTGGAATGGCTATTTTTGTGTCATTTTTCACAAAGGTTTAATGAGATAATCTAACAACAGTGTTCAGCGTGGCTTGTGCCCCACCGGAAGTTCTCAGAGACCAGTCATAATCATTTATGTTAACTAAGAAGCTCAACTGTATATGATTAGGATAAGATTTTCTTTAAGAAAGGAATTTCTCTCTTTTTATTTTGGTCTGATTATCATAGAGTAAATCTGTTGACTAGAGACTACTAGGGGTAAAGAGAAAAATAAAAAGAAAATAAAAAATGCGTGCTTCCACTCGATTCTGAAACGTTAGTCCCCAGCCATGTGACTTACAACTCCTAAGGAAGTGGGGGTCTCTGCTACTGCTGCAAACTGTGCTGCCATGTGAGAGGGTGGGTGTGCCTCCCACCTCTGGATGCATCAGCTAAAGAGCACAGAGGAAAGAACGATCCATCATAATGCCCAGCTTCCCTAAGCCGGCCCGTGGACCAAGGTGTGCCCCACATTGTTCACAAATTGTTCAGGGAGAGGAAATATGCGTAACTCAGTCCCAGCCATCCTCACCACCAACAGAACAATTCTAGCACGCCATCCTCCAATAATGCTAGAAGTTATCATTTGTTGAATACCCAAAGTGTGCTTGGCTGTCTGCTGGATGTCTCGCTTTATCATAGATATTGTTTCCTCAATTTCACAGCCGAGGAAAGGGAGACATCAGAGAAGTTGTGTCTTGTCCAAAGTCACGTGGCTGCTAAATAGAACCAGGATTTGACCGCAGACCCGTATCACTTCCAAGGCTGCGACCTTTCCATACATTACTATGCTCCTGAAGGTAGAGGCAGTGTGAGTTACTGTTGCATAAGAGTGCATGCCGATGTTTTAATCTCCATGGAGGTTCGAATCGCTGTAACAGAGCCCAGGGTGCAGGATCGTTCTCCCATGATCTGCGTCAAGTGGCAAAGCGTCCTCCCCACCACATGGAGCTGTTGGATGTGTGCGTTACTCATGTTTATTTCACTTTCCCCCTAGGTGGCCGCTTTGAAATACATCCCATCTGTCCTCCATGATGTGGAAACGGTCTTCGATGCAAAGTTACTCAGGTGAGAGTTTATGATGAGCTTTCCTGGGCTCTGCTATGAAGCCGGGGATTCATAGGGACAGGAGGGCTCCCATGGGGAATCCCGGACGGGCCCTCAGCTCAGGGACAGAGAAAACAAATGGCAGGAGCTTCCTACTGGGCTTCCAGCGTTGGCCTGTCACATTCCCGTTTGTGTCAAACTATGGGGAAGACCGTGTCTGAAATAAGCATCTGTCTTTGATGATACGAAGGCTACGACATGCAGACATGTAGGTTGAAAAACTGATATTTGGTGTAAATCCCTCCATTTCACCTGAGCTTGAAGATTATTTGGGATTTCCGTCTTCACCCCAGAAGCCCTTTTGCTCTCTTCTCCATCTGTTCTTTTCATGAGATGAACACGTTACTTTAATGTGACTGTGCTGTTAGAACAGGGCCACCCGAGCCAGATAGGCCCTTTTCTTCTTCCTATATTCACCTATGTTCCAAGATAAGAGAATCTTTAAACTTTTCATATTGCAATGCTTTTAGATTTAGAAAAGAGTTGCAAAGATAGTATAGAGTGCCCACATGCCCTTCACTTAGTTTCCCATAATGTTCACATTTCACAGAACTGCGGCCTATGTATCAAAACCGAGAATTCACCTTGGCACACGTCTATCCACTGCACTCCATGCTTCATTCGGATCTCAGCAGTTTTTATTTTGCTTTGTTTATTGATGTCCTTTTTTTATTCATGTGATGATTTCTGCCATCTTCTTCCCAGCTTTCTGGTCTTAAACTAAATGTTATATTCTTAGAGAAGTTAATGGCAAACAAATTACATTCCTTCCCCAGCCCCTGCACCATTATTCTCTGATATAACTTCTTATTTATTTATTTTTGCATCGCATGTAGCACCTTGTATTGATGTATTTACTTCTGTGTTGTATGTGGACCTCGTTAGAACGTACATTCTATGCCTCTAGGACTGAGTCTTCTTCTGTCATATCCACCGCACTCTGCATTTTGCCAGTCACATATTACGTACATGCTTAATTAGCACTTGAAATAATGAATGAATATAGGATGCTAATTTGGGAAAGCTCACAGGGGCTATAATTTTATTTCATTGGTATTTTTATTGTCTATTTGGGAAGAACTATCTCCTTTTTCATGTCCCCGATGAGTTATAATTGACATTTTTTATTTTTTAAAATTAAGGACGTTTTTGATTTTAAGACTTAGAAAACATTACTAAGCATAAAAACTAGTAAATAAAATGATATGGTAATGAAGTGGGAACCTGGCTTTAAACCCCTGTTTGTTTGCCCCCTTTGTTGGGTCACTTTGGGAAACTTAATTAAACTTTCTAAACCTTAGTTTTCCCACTTGTAAAGTCAGGATAAGTGTTGGATCTACATCATAGTGTTGAGAGGTTTAAATAGCATAATGCATGCAAAGGGCAAAGCACGGGCCAGACACACTGTGAGTGCTCAGGACATTTGGTGTCATTTTCAGACGGCGGCCTCTCTGAGTGCCATTAGTGTTCAATACCGAGACCAGCTGCACGTATTCACCGAAGGCTTACTTGGCACCTGATGGTCCACTGGGAATTGGGGGCCAGGGAAGCTGGCATTCGGGGGATGAGCTTTAAGTGCCATGAGGTGGGAGACCTCGGTCTCACTGGTTCTCTGTCTCATGTTTTTCCTGCCCTCAGCCAACTCTTGTATGAGTTCTACACCTGCATCCCCCCCGTGAAACTCCAGAAGCAGAAAGTCCAGTCCATGAATGAGATAGTCCGGAGCAACCTCTTTAAAAAGCAAGGTGAGTGCGAAGCCTCCTGGCCGGGAGAGCGGGGCCACAAACCCCAGGTACTTGTCTCACGCTCCGCAGGACACAGCCGCCTGACCAGTTACCCGCACGGCTCTTCTCTAGCCGCCGCCTTAGCCGGAATAAGCGAGGAAAACAGCTGACAACTTGGGTGCCAGAGTCTAAGCTGGTTTTAGGAGAGCTTAGGCGGCATTGCTGGTCTCTCCTGAGAAAGTTTAATGAGGCAGTAAATTTGGAGTCAGACGCTCTGGTTTTTCTACTGCATGGTTATCCCCCGTATGGCTTATGCCTGCTTTCCTCAACTTGAGAGGAAGCAGATAAAGTTCCTTTTGGTAGAAAGAATCTATTACGGAGAAGTTCTCAAAATCTCTGGAGTGTAACAGTGAAGTGGAGAACTTGTTAAAGTGTGGATTTCTGTGACCCACCTCAGAGATTCTGACTGAGCAGGAAGTAGTTAAAAAGGTAAATTATTTCTGAATAGATAATACATTGACATGGATCAAAATGCCAGGGTCTGGAGGGGCACCACACGCTAGAGGTCCCTCCAGCCCTGCACGTGGCCACTCGGACCACTTCCCTGGAGGCAACCAGGAGTTGTGGTTTCCTATCTTTGCTTCCAGGGACCCTCTGGGCCTTTGGATACATGGATCCCCAACCGTGGAGTTGACCCTTTAACAACACCCTGTTTGAACTTTGAGGGTCATTTGACCACAGGTCACAAGGTGGGAGACACTGGTCTCACTGGCAGGCTGTGCTCCTGCAGCTGGTCCATTGAAAAAAATTCATGTTTAAGTGGACCCGTGGCATTCAAGTGTCAACTGTATACTACTTATGCTTCCCTGGCCTTTTATTATTATCGCTCAAGTAGTAGCATATTATACAGCTGCTCTATACTCCCCTTTTCTTCCCTAATGGTATTTCCTGGAGAGCAGGGAATGACTGTGAATTTGAGCAGGAGTTGTGGTCAAGCTTCTGCTCACCCAAACTGATCTGGTAACCACTGGTCCTGCCCAGTACTCCACTGTCAAGGACCTCTCTGGCTTTGAGGTCTGGGAGCTAGATGGCCACCCGTCCTCCAGATATGACCCCATGAGACTTAGAAGTCATTTGTCACTGTCCACTTCATCTCTAGCCGCGCTCAGCATTCCTGACATTGCTCCTCTCTGTAAGGGCGGAAAGAGTGGCTCTTGAGGGTGAGCAGTGTTTTCTGTAGCCTAAGGTCAACCCTTTCCAATTTTAAATTCCTCTCCATCCATACTGGTGGCAGTGATAAACGAGGAGCAAACTGTGTAAGGAACAAGAAGACTTAGAAAGCAGAGGATCAGTCCTCACCCATCTGGAATTTATGCAGACAGTGAAGCTTGGGTATTTATGTAAATTGCCTGGTAATCACAGAAATATTCAGGAACCACTTCACTGTAAATACTTTTTCCCATCACATGGTTCACACGATGCATCCAAAATTGCTGTTGGAATCCCTAGAGTTAAGGATAGAAGGGCACAGGGAGAAAAGTGCTTTTGTGATTTTACATTCATGTCTGTGCTTTCCTGACTGTTTAGACCGATGTGTGTGACAACAGATTAATGCAATACAAATATGGTTTGTTTGTGCAAGGTGGGTTGTGCAAGGTGATTGGAAACTAATGCTGGTTAAGTCATGTTGCATTTCCTACAGTACTGGCTTTTGTAAAGGGAGCCCTGCGTGGTTTTCAACTTCTGACTTCCACATCAGAATGAACTCTCCTTACTCTGAAGGCTTTGAAACATTCCTGCCCCTTCCTGCCCTGGCAGTCCCTGGACTTCAGGTGGTGCCACTATAGAGATGAATTAAGTCCTGTCCTAGGGACGTAACAAGGATGACTCTAGCCACATGTGGCGCTGCCCGGACATCAGAGAGCAGGGTTACTTGGCTCCCCTTCATTGTTCAGAGCTCTGTCACTGTCAGGGGCCCTGCTTAGCATCAAGGCCAGATGGAGGGCTAGCACCATCCTAGATGGGGCCCATGGTGTCAGTTCCAGCCTGGTGGCAAGTGGAGTGACTCCTTCACTGGAACCACATCTCCTGGGCTGAGCAGTGGCCCCCAAGGGTTAGCATAATCACCGGGCCAGCTGGACAGCTGCTGCTCACCAGCCCTGCTGTGTCTCTGAGCTCCAGACTCAGTAAAACCCCTCTGATTAATAGTAACAGACAGAAGGCCAGCCCCATGCTGTACACAGTTACGAAAGAAATGCACAATTCTTACCTTTAACACATGCAGACACTAGACGGAGGCAAACAGAGAGCCCTTTGGGGACCCATTTTAAAGAGGAGGGAACGTATAATTAGTCTCTCAGTCTTTGGCTTATGCGTGAAAGTAAGTTCTATGCACAGCTTAAGGGGAGTCCTCGCCCACTATTTATTTGCTAAGTGAACCCTCTTCCCAAAATAACCCCCGAGGGAAACTTCAGCTCATCCCCCTTCTTAAGTGCTCAGGTTCCAAACGAATACATTCCGAATTCAGACATGCTTCCTGGGTGTCTGTGGCTCTTGGGCGAGTGCTCTCTTTATACCCTTCAATAAGGTGAGCTTGATTCCTCGGCCACGTCTGAGCCGTAATGAAATCCCTCCAGTTCTCCCTGTGAAGTGTTCTGAGCCTCAGGGACGTGATTTGCTTTGAGCCTGTGCTGATTTAGCTGCCAGATGTGTAAACTGCCTGGAGTTCTGTCGGGAACATCAGCTTGTACTCACAGCCTTGGCATCAAGCAGAGGGCCAGAAGGCGTTTAGGCCCTTTCTGAAATGTTGGCCAACTGTCTCATGGGCCTCTCTGCAGGAGGGTCCTGTGCAGAAGGGGAGAAGACTTACTGGTCAAGGGTACTTCATTCTTGGGTCTCAGTAGGCCTGGGCTGGATTCCTGATTTAGCCCCGTATCAGCGGCGTGACTGTGGGCAATTCACTTAACCTCACTGATCCTCAGTAAGCAAATTTGTAAAATGGGAAAAATAATAAAATGTCTGTCTTAGAAGGTTGCCGTGTGAGCTAACGAGGCAGGTAGTGCATTTAAAGTGCTTATCACTGCATAGTGTCTCATTCGGACTGGTCACTGTCATTACTGATGTTGTGGTTGTTATTCCTGCCGCTCCTTTCATTTTCCCAACTTCTTTCCTGCAATAAGGGAGTCCCTTCATATTTGATAATTGCATGTAACCCTGAGCCACGCTTCTTTGTTTCCCTGGGTGCTACGTGTTTTTCCTCAGGGTCTGAAAAACAGGTGATTTGTTGAATAAAAAGATCTGGCCTGTATATGTTTCCCATTCTGGCTTTGAATGGTTTCTCCAATTTTTATTTCCTTTCCCTGGAGTATTTTACAGAGGGCCGATGATATGTCTGTCTGGAGAAAGAAGTATGGGCCAGGGTGAGATGTTTATAGTTTCCCACTTCATTGTTTACCTTGCTGTAACCTCAATGTAGTTACAGAGTTTGGGATACCTTGGGGCTCTTTTAAAATATGCAAGCTGGTCCCCACTCCCCACTTTTCTCTCTTCCTGGAGACAATTAATTTCAACTTGTACTTGGCCTGTGATCTTGAGTAAATTACTTAATCCTTGTAAATTTCAATTTCCTCACCTGTAAAGTGAGAATAACCACAGCAGGAGTCTCCCCAGGGGTGTGGTTCAGACTCAGTGACATAATGTGGCTTGTTAGTCTGGGGTATAAGGGAGTCTGGAGTCCCCAGCAGCCAAGGTCCCTCAGGGGAAGCCGGCCCTGAGTCAGGACTCCAGGGTCAGTGGGAGGAGAACTGGGAAATTTGTGCAGACTAGTTTGCTGTCTTCTCCAGCCCAAGCTCAGGTGTTCCTGGTGGTGAGGGTAGGAGAAAGGAGGACGGGACGGGCCCTGAGAAATCTCTGAGGGGAGTCTGGGAGGAAACCAAACCTTCTGGTCCTTTGGAACAGATTTGTCCCTATGAGAACCTAATCTCTAAGTAATGTGTCTTTTTAGTCTGATACTAATCAGATGCGCCATCTGGTTCAGTGTAAACTGCTTTAGGATCCACATTGCTCGCTTTTCTCAACTTTCAAAACAAACAGAGAGGGAGAGGGAGAGAGAGAGTGACAGGGAGAGATGAAGAGACAGAGAAAGAAACAGAGAGACAGAGACAGAGACTTGACAGATTTGGAAGCTCTTCCAATGTTTATTTTCAGCCTGTGGGTTTTCCTTTGGAGACTTTATTGAGCTATTCTCTAAACATAAAGCATATCATTTTCCCTTCATCAAGATGCAATTCCCTTCTTTCTCCCCTTCTTATCTATTGCCCACAGTGTCTGGAGCTGCTGGGACCTGAGTTCACAGAGGGCCGGGCAGCTGTGGGGGAAGGGTCTAGTGCCACAGGGGTTTCTCTTTTCTAGTCATCACATCACCTCAGCACGGGGCTGAGAATAGAGAAAAGCCCGCTGACTCCATCAGTTATTACTGTGTGGGGGGAATTTAGGTAATATCTGCGAGCCTCCAGGATTCCACCTCTGAAAAATGTGAGTAGGATTGTTGCCATTAGAATATGGATTTTTCATTTAGGCTATGCTTGTTTATGATCCTGTCTTCATCACGTGCTAGCTGTGTTCCTTTAAACAAATAACCTCTTTGAGCCTCGATTTCTTTAGCTACAATAATGGCATAATGTATATAAAAGAACTAGCAAAGCACCTGATTATTTAAAGGCATCTCATGTATCACAGTGATAACCACAAGAATAATAATGACATCAACATCTTAAAGGGAGATACTTATATTTATTAAATGTCAACTATATAGGTGCTATATGAACAAATACATGTGTTAAATTCTAACAACAGCTCAGTTACATAGGTATTATTATTTCCATCTGATAGATGGGGAAACTAATGCTTAGAGAGTCAAGTAACTTTCATCCCAGTGAGATCAAAGATTACACAATGTATTCAGGTACTAGTATTGGACTGTGTGATGTTTGGGGGTAACAAATCAATCCCTAAATCTCAATGGTTTAACAGTGTAAAAGTTTGTTTTTCTCTTGTGTAAAGTGCGATGAAAGTCGTATACAGTTTGTCTATCTGGAAACTATGCCGGCTGGTACCCATGACCTCCCTGCAGCAGGGAAAAGAGGGAGGGGGAAGTACAACTGCTCTTAACCATCTCAGCCTGAGAGCGACACCGACCAACTCCAGCCACAGTCCACTGGCCAGAACCCATCACGTGTTTCCAACCTAGCTGCAAGGGAGTCTGGGAAGTGAAGGGAAACACATAGAATATTTGATGAGCACCCTCTCTGTCACTCACAGGTATTAAATGTTAGGGCTAGATACAGAATACAAGTCATTTGAATAACAAAACCCATCTTCTTTCCACTACACCATACTCACCATGCTTTGTTCTCATAATGAATAAAAAGAAGATAGTATCTATTTTCTTAGTGAAATGCTTCCTTCTCCACATTAATGCCTCACCATTCCTTCTGAAGGATTTTTTCCTTCCATGCCTCACTCCTTACCCTTGTTCTAAATGCTGGACAACTAAGAGCAGGGACCTTTGCCTGAGCAGAAGATGGGACTCTTGATGCCAGTGGTTGATATGTCACCGTGGCTTTTCAGAGCACAGCTTTCCTGCAGTGAGCAGCCCTGTAAGCAGGCTACTTGGGACTTGGGATATCCACATCTAGGCTGATGCTAGACTGTGCTGAAGGAAAAGGCAGTAAGGGAACAAGTCTTCTCCTCCCAGTGACATACTCCAGCCTTGTGGTTGGCTTCTCACCTCTGTTGGCACCGTACACACCCTTCCACAACTCTTTTCCTTGCAAATAATGCCTGAAATACCTTCCACTGCCCCCCCATTTCATTCCCCCACCAGACACACCAACTAATAATTCCTGACTTTAAGACCCAGGATATTTTAAATATAATTCCTACTCATTTTTTGCTGATTTTATGCATTACAAATATATTTTCCCAATGTATACATTTATAATGTCTTTTCATTTACTTAAGATGTATTTTTTTTCTGACAGAAGTTCTTATTTTTAATACAAATTTATCAATTATTTTCATAGTTAAATCTTTTGTGTCTTAAGAAATCTTTCTCAATCCCAAAACCTAAAAGGTTTTTATTTATATTTTTACTAAGAATTTTATGTTTTTATTTTTAATACACAAGTGCTAAATCAATCTATAGAGCTTACTTTTATATAAAACATATATGGTGTGAGGTAGGAACCTGATTTTGTCTTTTCTGCCATTTGACCATATGATGTTCCCACTTTCAAGTGTGGGGCAATCTCTCTTTCCTCCAGGCCAGTGTCATTTTGCACTTCAAGGACATTGCTCTTCCCTGGAGACTCGAGGGCAGGGATTCAGTCCCTGGCTCCCAGTGTGCATGCAGTTCCTCTGTGCTATTGCTAGTTGAGAGCTGAAAGTTCTGAAAGGACAGGAAAAAGAGATAGTGTCTCTGTCCCAAGGCATGCCCCAAATTAGGCTCCTGTATTACGTTAACATCCTGGAAATGATGTATCAAGACATAGCACTTCTCTAGGCTGAGACCTTCTCAATTATGAAAGAAATCAGATGGGCTTCCTTGAATGATAATTTCTGTTATAGCAAGAAATTTCTTGAGTCCATAGGGCAAGCTTCTCATAGTTTCCCTGTGTCTCTGATGAAAGGATTACTGAGCTAAGAGGAAGGAAACCTGAAGACAGCCTCAGCAATAATCTCAGCCATGGAAACAGCAACTGGTGTTTATTGAGTACTGATTATGCATCGGGCACTCTGCTGATCACTCATGTACATGATCTCACTCACTGCACAGCTGTGTGATCTTGGACAAGCCACTCAACCTCTGTAGAATAACAATAAAATCATGGGATGTTTCTGGACCTCTACCAACAATGATAATCTATGATTTCAAAAGTCATTCTCTGATTTACAATAATATTGCTGAAACTTTCTAATGCCATTTAGTTCCTAAAACCTCCTCCTCCTAGGTACTTCCCTCAACACTTCTAAATATTCGCCTGAGCTGGAGACAAGGAGTGAGACCTTTTTATAGAGAGTTAAACAGATGAAGAGAAATTGTGTGATGACCTCACAGTCACGGAGCTAGGCTCAGAATCCTGGAAAAGGTTGCATGCTGGAGCCAATTTATTTCCTTAATAAAGAATGGTTGAGTTTTGAGGACCTACCTTTTTCCTTTTCTGAGCATTTAGAGGCACCAAAGATCTTCAAATAGGGATTTGGTCCTCCCAACTACAGTGTGTTACAAAGCCACATCCAGTTCCAAAATGTCCCTTCTGCACTCCCAAGATCTGAGAAGGGGCTGTCCTTCACATCTATTCCCTTTTCAATGTGACTGATCACAGAATTCAATCTCAAAAAGAAACCTTCAGATCCAGAATTGGAGAAGACAGTGATTTAATAAGCTGCAGAACAAATCCAAGAGAGATTTATGAAAGTGTCTTTTTTTTTCCTAAAGTAAAAAAAAAAAAAAAGGCATACAATCAAAGAAAAGAATTCCTTTTGAGCCTCCAAAAATACTTAGACTAGCAACTTTTCATGACTTTATAAAGTACAATGTAATTGGGCAGGGGGAGAAGGATCCCAGATCCTTCTTTAATGGCAATCCAACTCAACTCTTCCACAATTCTCTAAAAGTGACTTACCTCATTAAATCTAGAGACCAGCAAAATAGGGCTGTTCTTACACCTTTCAATCTGTATTCCATGGGGTTCTTTTCCAGTTTGAGAATGATTCTTTGTGTAAGTGGAAACACATGTAATGAGGGAGTTTATGTAAGTCTTTCAAAGGTCATATATTTACTCCAAACTCTTTTTTGTTTTCATTGTGAAATTACAGTCATGGGTGTTTGAATTCCAGTGAGGCAGGTTTTAGAATGCTCTGAGACGTTTAGGTTGATCTGTTTATCTTGCTGATATTTTACCCCCAATATCTTCCTAGCACTGAAACTTACACAACACACTTAAATTGAAAACCAACTAGAGAGTCATTTCAATTTAAGTAATATTTATTGAAAAATAAATACCTAAAAATATGTTTCACTGTGCTATGGGGAACATGAAAGAAACATAGTAATACATAATTTTATGGCCACCATTTCTTGAACATTTATTTTGTGCTTGTGCTATGTCAAGCTTTTCACATATTATCTCATTTCTTAGTCATGACATCCCTGGAAAGTACAGGTATCACTATCCCCACCTTACAGGTGAGGGAACTGAAGGTTAGCGAGGCTGAGAAATGTGCCAACAGGCACATGCTAAGTAGCATGTCGGGGCCAGGAGCCCAGTAGGGGTCTCCGATCCCAAAGTGCATTCTCTGAACTGCTACACAATGTGGCACCTGGAACAGAAGGTTTCTTCCCCCTCTGGGGGCTTGCAGTGAGAGAGAAAAGGTTTACCCCAAAGGTCTTCACACTTGGTCCCACATAGACCACGAAGGTAATAGGAAGGAAGGTGCGGGGTCGTCTGACTGAAGGATGACCTTATCAAATACATTTTTCTAATGGCAGCTTCAATTAACTTTTTACGGCAGATTTTCCACTTGCCCGTGAAACTTGTGAGAACTTTGTTCACTTCACAAAGCAGTGTGACTCCTTTCATTTTTTCTAAAATGCAGTGCCACTTGGTCAGCCATTCATTTCCCCACCTCTGGCAGAGACCGAGTGTTTCTTAAACGAGAGTGGCAATGACCCCTGGGCACTCAGCGTGGGTGGGGTGTGGGAGGGCGATAGAGGGTAGGGAGGACAGGGACCGAGTCTATGCCACGAGGAAATGGGGTGGCTGCAGATCAGAGCCCAGGGCTTGCTGCAGTAGCGTCTGGTGTAAATTTGTAACTTCTAAGGTTTAATAATGTGTTGGTTTATTTATAAATAATCCTTTAACAATGACTGTTACCAGAATTCAGTGAGAAGAGTGCTTTTGGAACGCTGGGGACAGGCTGATGGAGGAGGTGGGAGGCCAGTGAGTTGAACAAAGGCCTTCTCTGGGGAAGCCTAGGGAGACCTTGGCATGTCAGAGGTGGAACCTGTCTTGTGCAGACCACTGCTGTTCAAGTCTCCAGGGAACTTGGGGTTCACCTTTGCCTGACATGCTCCCTTGTTAATGGGGGGTGAGCCTCAGCCCACAGCATAAACTCATTCAGGCATACTTCTGGGAATACTGGTCCAGTGTTGGGGAAAATGACATTTACTGTTTACAGAAATTAGTGTTATTGAACCATTGTCAGTTTTTATAGAACATTAGGAAATACCATAGAAAAGCACCCATGGTCTTAGGATTTAGAGATAACCATTGTTTATTCTTCCTCTGTTTTGTATTATAATATTTTATACAATTGTCATAATGTTTCACCAGGTTTGTAATCTGCATTGTTCACTGAGAATTATTGGGGACATTTTCCCATGCTATTTTTAAAGACTTCATTGGACTCTGTCTTACAGATGGGCTATAAGTGATTTCCCTATTTTCCCGTTTAGGGAAATTTGGGTCTGTCTAATTTTATGTCAGGAAAACTCACTGGAATCCCTAGTGTTAGCAGACAAATAGCCATCCTCTTTGCCCATGGTTTCTTTACCGTTGGGCATGAATCTCGCCCCGCTTTCCCAGTGCTCACCCAGAGCTTTGACTCTCCCTTCCTCCTCCGTTCTCTCTCTCTCTCTCTCTCTCTCTCTCTCTCTCTCTCTCACTCTCTCTCTCTCACACACACACACACACACACACAGAGTATTTTGCTTCCTCCTTATGTAATAAATACAGCATAAAGCAGACCATGTTGTCCTCTCATACAGAGCTGGACAAGCATGATCTATCTAACTGGGGAGGGATGTGTTTTCACAAGCAAACCATCATCCTTGATGGTAGGGGGTGTGTCTGTGTGTGGACATTCTTTGCGGTACCGCCCAAGTGGAACCAGACACCGGAGCAAAGGGGGAAGCCAATTATCCAAAAACAAATGAGGCCCTAACTGTGGCTTGAGCTAAAGAGGCTAAAATTCTTTGAGGAGCAACATCCCATTTCTCAGGTAGGCACAGCCTAGGATGGTTGTTCAGAACAAGGGCTTGAATCAGGCCCTAATTTGGCCTCACCCAGGACACTTTGCCCCGAGTTGCATCCAATTCCTCACCTGTCAAGTGGAACAACATGGGATGTATCCCTTGCTGGCTTTTTGTGAGCAGGAAATGGGAGAATGCCTACGTGAGGCGAAGTGGGGTCTGGTACTCAGAAGGGGCTCATCAGTGGGGTAGCATCACCATCAATACCTTTTATTAGTATTTGTCATCATCTGATAGTGGAACAGAATGTGTAACTGGAACTCAGGAGACGGAGATTCTCAGCCCCGCAGTTTCATATTTATTCCAACTGGGAAGTGAATGAATCTCTAAATCTCATTTTCTTTTTGTCTCTCAAATGAGATGTTTGGATTAGGGGTTATGGCAGGTATGTGGGTCTCCTCGTGCTAAGAACTATAGATCACTCTCTTCGTGGAGCCTCAAATCAGCCCTAGCTTATAAGTGCCATTATTACCTCCTTTTTGCAGCTGAAGCTGAGACTTAGAAAGCTGGGATTCAACCCCAGGCTCCTGATGCCTGTACTACACTTCCTGTCTGTGGGTGCCGGCACTTCCTGTCGGATGGGTGCTATACATGTAGATTGGCTGCTCTCTAGGCTTTTGAATGACTGTGAAGGTGATGAAGTCTAGGGCTGTGCTCACAGTGCCCCCTTCTCTATTTTACTCAGTCACCCCAAAATTTCGTTACTGGGTCACCTACCCCGCTCCTACATCATCCTCAGGCAACCTTTTCTTTAAATCTGTTGCCTCCGCCTCCGTCCTGGAGAAACTCCACCTTACCTCCCACCCTCTTCTTAAGCCTGCCACCCATATCAGGTATCAGCCAATTGGCAGCAAGGCGCTCTCTCCTCTGCCTGTCCCCTCCAGCTCCGGGATGTGGGCTAGGAGTGGCGATTGACTATAGCTCCCATCGAGAGAATGTGGGCTGTAGGAATTCATCCCATGTCATTTTCGCTCCCAGAGAGAGCGACAACCAATTTTCTTTCTGGGTCATCTACGAAGCCGGTGCACCTCGCCAGGGTGAGCGGTATTTTTTCTCAGACAAAGCACAGTCTAATCTCATTTGGGGGAAGCGTGTTTCTCTATTACTGTGGCTTTGGCCTCGCTGGCCTTGGATTAGCCAACCCTGCCGTTATTGTGCTAAGGAGCTTTTGGCTCTTTCCCACCAGCCCGAGCCCGTGGTTTCGAGAGAACTGCCACTCTGCTGTGGCTGCGGCTGGTTCTGTTACCCAGGGGGGAGCCCAGGCAGCTCTGCTTAGATGTTTAAAATTTAAGCACACTGTTCCTCCTCCCCAATAATAACTCTGTGTGTGTGCGTGTGTTTAATGCGTGTTAGGTTATTCTAGCACACCTCCCCCTAGTGAAACCTTTGTAGGTTCCCAAAACAGATGGGAACATGGTGAGCTTCTCCTCTGAGGATGAGTTAAAAGTTAGCACCCAACGTAGTACCTCTGGGCGTCTTGTGCTGCCAGCTTCTGACCTTGTAGTGTGTTCCCCCGTTTACATTTGGTTTATTAGAAGTCAGACGAATGCAATGAGAACCCTCATAGTCTGGGTCTGGGGAGGTTTCCTCCTCCTGATGCTGCTCTCAGGTTTCCCTTGTGTTTGCCCAACACGACCTCCTCAACTTCAGGTAAAGAGTGTTTTCTCCGTTTTCCAAATAATTGACACTGAACAGGTGCTCAATGAGTGTTTAAAGGGCAAAGCAATCATTACCTTAATTGAAGGAAGATAACTGTCTAATGGAGAAAACACTACACTAAGAATTAGAAGAGTTAAACTCTAGTCCAGCCAAACAGCTGTGTGACCTTGGACAAAGCACTTAACCTATCTAGACTCCATTCTTCATGTGTATCATCAGGGAGCTGGAGTTCGAGGATCCTGTCCCTTTCTGATAGCCATTGAGTCTGTACTGCCAAAACAATGTAGAAAAAGAGGTAGCAACTTCAAGTACCATTGAAAGTGCTTGAGATGCATTTTGTTATCCTGGGGTTTGGAGAGCGCCAGAGTCAGCCTGACCTGGAAGCCACCTAAGGACGCGTGCTCAGATGTGTCCTGGGCAGTGTGTTGTCCACACGGGCCACAGTTGACACAGGTGTGTTATTGAGGGGGGTTGTTGGGACAGGGTCTGTGTCTTTTGGCACAGTACCTGGGACTCCAGCAGCCTGTTGAGCCCTTGGAAAGGGGGCAGTAGTCAGGACAATAGAACTGCACTTGCAGGTGGATTTTTCTCCTCATGCAAATATTTCTGCAAGTCTCAAAAAATTGCTTTCCTTCAGGCTTGCCCCTGCCAATACCCCAAATTTTCCAGGACCCATGTGTGGAGCAAGATGCCTGGTTTACTTTGGTTTTGTTTATGGGGATTCTGGGCTCCCCTCTGGTAGCAGCTGTAGGTTTTAGAATCAATCACAGTCCAGGTAGCAAGGGGTTCACTATAGCACTCCGCCGTCTGCTCGAGGCCTGTGCCAAGAAATCGAGCAGGTCCCAGTTGCCTCCCAGGAAAATCTGTGGCATTTCAGGGGCCTACAGTGAGTTGCAAATCTTGATAGATGCTGGGACCTGCTCTCAGCGTGCAGCAGAATAGCTTCTACTGTGGTTCAAAGGAAAAGGGCAAAATAATTCTCTGAGCATAAGATATGTGGTTCCCACTTCCTAGTTCATCTTGAGATCTCTGGCCACATGTATCAAGAGACAGTCCCTAGGGTTGCGGGGGTGGAGCGCAGGGATGGCTTTCTTGCCCTTGTTCCACAGACAGGGAGCAGCTCCGACATCCAGGTCCCCCCTGCGGCCCACCTTCTGGCAGTGTTTTGCTCCCAGGCCTAGGTCTGACCACCTACTCTTTTACCTTCTCTTGCCGACCTCAGGGAGAACACTGGGAAGCCCTCCACAGTTTCTCTTTCCTGGTCGGTCCTCAGAATGCACCGCTGGGTGGCTGTGGCTCTCCTGTGCTTCTCTGTGCCTGAGGGCCAGACGTGAGGGTCACAGGGGCTGGCAGAGCCTTCCTTGGAGCAAATTCAGTTCATTCAACAATCACTCAGGGCTCCAGGTGTCAGTTCTATTCCAGCTTGGCTCTGCCCACGTTTGCCTAGGAGCATGCACCCCCCTTGGTGGCTCATTGCCAAAGTCCCCAAACTTCAGCTGTCATATACCTTCACTTTCACCTCAAGGCATGTATTGTTAACTGCCTCTCTGCCATCTCAAATTCCGTACAGGATGGATGGGGCCACCTTTGTAATGAAGAGAGACAATACTTAAAACAGACGTTCCAGTTCCGTAAATGTCTATTGATCCCCTGATTGAAACAAAGCATTGAGTATTCATTCAGAAAATAAAAAGTTGGCAAAAATATGGTGAAGTCTTCAAGGAGCTTGCCTTCATTTGCAAAATGAGGCACTCTTTGTTAAAATGCAGGATGAATGTTATACGGAAACATAAGCAAAGTGCTTGCGAGGAGAGGGCTTGCGAGGAGAGGATTAGATGATTTTTTAGATTTTTCTTTGTGTTTTTCTAATATATAAAGTACTATTTTAAAAAACACAAGAGAGCTTCAGAACTGTGAATATTCATTTTTCTCAATTTATTAAACTAGATTTTGGTAATGTTTGGGTTTTTTGGGGGGGTTTTTTTTTGTTCTTCATGATATTGACTTGGCCCTCAAATGTATAAAGAGAGTTTCTTGGATGATCTTTTTACCAAAGACTCATTAAGTTCTGGAGGTGCACTATGGGATTTATTCATTTTGTTTCACAATCTCTGAGCTATAGCCATCAGTGACTTTGGAAAACTCAGGTCACTTCATTGCTTCTCATGTCCTCTCTCTGTAAAATGAGGATAATAATAATAGGGTTTATGAGAACATTAAATGAAATAATGCTTAGCATGGTCCCTGGATAGTAAAAAAACATGTTCTGTAGGTGGTAGCTTGAAATTAGTATAATGATTGTTTTCATAAATCATATATTGATAGTTATTATAGTCATTTTCATTATTATCAGTTCAGAGTTGGAGCTACTGTGAAGCATTAAAAATAGAGTTGCCTAAATAGACTCTTTCAGAATATTAACATAGAGGAAAAAACACTGTGTAAGAATATATACATATATACTACCATAATTATGATAATGGTACTGTCTATAATTTTTTATAGAAGCTCTGTAGTTTACTGTCATTCTTTTATAGGTGGGGAAATTTGCTTTACTCCACCAGATCTTGCAAATGAGCAAGCTCACAGTTACTTAGTTAGTTTTTAACTACTGAGCTGGGTGTTTTCTTTTTATCCCTCAGTCTATTTTTCTCATAGGAAGGGGAGATAAGACCGGTAGTTTGAACCAGCACCCTCCATTACTCACCTGGCATAAGCTGCCACTTGACCCAGGCAAACGACCAGGTGGTTCGTAAGGCCAATTTAAAGGCAGTGCTTTGCTCACTGACTTTCGCAGCCGAAGGCTGCACGGGCATATATCCTGGACAGTTAGCTTCTGTGTGCCTGGATTGCAGTCGATTTTATTGATTTTTTTTCCCCAACACAACAGCTTCAAAAGGCTCTTTTGCCCCAAAGTAGCTGATCTTTTCAAATCTTTGCTATTTCCTCCTGGTAAGACTTTCAGATAACAGGGTAATTGCAATTAACAACCACATACTTTGGATGATGAGGATATGCATTCTGGAACGTGGCTAAAGGTTTCACAACACACAGACACAAAAATCCAAGCAAATCCTTGGAGAGATCACCTAATCCAACCTCACTTTACCGTCAAGGAAACTGGTCTAAAGAGTGGATGTGACTTGGCCAAGGTCACACGAGTTGGTTGCAGAAAAGAGAGGCCAGGAATTCCAACTGGGATTTCTTTCTTTTAACCTGTGTTTCTCAAAGTTAGACTCTGTACCACCACGTGCAAAATTATTTTCCTTGGCACGAAGGATAATTTAAGTGTGCACAGGCAGAGCGCTGTGTCACAGAAGCAGAAGATCATTTATTTTCTTCCAACTCCCCTTCTTTTCTGTATGTCAAAGATTGTTTACCTTGTCTATTTTGTCTTTAATCTTTCTCTGCTGATGTCCTTTGATAACAAAGAGGGAGCAGACCTCAGCCTTAAGCTCCTCTTAGAATTTAATAAAAGGGTTTTGTTTTCACAGTATTGATTGTTATACTTGCCATAGCATTGATGGTTACACGGACCTTCCATCTGTGGCAAGAATACAGGTTTTTTATTTGAAGTAGCATGTTTTTCTTTTAAAAATTTTCTTGTAAAAGAAATACAAGCAGATTAGAATGAATCTACTTTATGAAAAAACATTAAGTAAATACTAGTGCAGGCTGTAAAGTATGAGGAATACATGGTGGGTTTCACATTGGCAAAAATAATGGTTAACTAAAGCTTAGAAAACATTTGATTCTGCCCTTTTGAATGCCCCAAGCCTTTTGAGGATAGATGTGGCTGCATCCTAGTTTCGTTTTTATTCATGTCATGCCTCTGTTACGTACCAGCCAGGAAAACAATTATTAGATCTAAGAGGAAAACATAAAAACTATCTGTATACTAGAGATGAACTCAGAAATATTGACAAATATCTCATTATGGGTAACTTTGTTTACAAGCTAAACAGATGGATTGGTAGCCAATTTGGTTTTGTATATACGTACTTTTGTGTATATTTTCAAAGCTAAACTGTATGTCATTGCATTTATTGAGAACAGAAACTGGTTTTATTTTTCAGGGACTAATGCTTTATTTTAGACCTCCTTCTTGTCTTGTGTTCCCCTCCTAAGAAGTACTTTAATTTCTGATTATCTTGCTATTTCTTGAGAGAGTGTGCATGGAAGACAACAGTGGAAAAATGTGATTTAGCAAACATTTTCCCACTATTACCACATTTTAAAGATTAGAATGTATGACATGAAAGAAGTAGGAATATTCAAATTATTCACCAAATGGCAGTATAGATAGGTAACTTTCTTTTTCCTATAATTCACATACGTCAGGCGAGTACATGGAAAGAAGGATATACTAAGTTATACTATCTGGGTGACTTTCCCATTCTCTTTAACACCTAACCATCTAATACTGTTTCCTAAAGCAAAAGTTCCTGCTTCCCTATGACTTAGTTACCCAGAGGCTCTGGGGCTTGCCTGCCATCAATATCACCCACACCTCATCCATGTCCCCTCATGCCGTTTGCCAGGCTGTGTGTTTTTCTAGAATGCGCCTTCAGTGGAAAATTTATTCACATTTAGAGGAATCTGGAAGACACACACAAGAAAGGAAGGCGGAGTCAACTCCTGGTTACTTATGGACAGTGAGAGGCAAATGTTTGAAGAATGGGCTTATGAATCAGCAGAGGTTTCGCAGAGTGACAGGTGGACCTGCATACAGATAGGTAGAGTGCTGAGATGCCAAGAAATAATGCCACTTCTGTGATGGCTAATAAAAAGACTGCATTGCCAAATTCAAGGCTAGGGAGGTTAATGATGATACATCCTTTTTTAGTATCAAAGATTAACAGGATAACTTGCATATTTAAGTTAATTCAGACACACTGCTAATGGAGGAGGCATGCAAAATTAATTTCCACAGCACCTCTTAAATTATGATCACTCACTCTTCTTTGGATGATGCTTTCTGTCTCGGTAAGAGCTGCATGCATACTTTGAGTGGGCACACTTCCACGCGTAATAGGGCATCTTTGGCCCCCAGAGAATTTGGAAGCTTAGGGTGTGTTCCCTTCAGCCCTTAGTCACCGCCAGTCCTCGTCTGGGTATTTCCCTGCTACAATGTGTGCGCTTTATCACCAGCCAGGTTGTTGCTTGGGAGGGATTTTGGTCTTAATATTTGATGAGACAATGAAACTAAACCGAGATGTGAAGAGGGTGAGAGGTGAGAGAAAGGCTGGGTGAGAGGAGGGAAGAGCCGCTCTCTCTTCATGCACGAGATTCTCCAAGTAGACCTGGAGACAGCATCTGTGCGCCACTACTGCCTTGAGTCCTATTGAGGCCCAACGCTCGGATGACATAGGAACCCCCCCGCCCCCCGCAGTCTTCACGAGCATACAGCCTCTGGTGTGTAAATACCTGAGTGTGAGACCCAGTGCCGCATCTGCTTGATTTCCTCAAGCCTCAGTGTGTTCACTTGTTCAACAGGGAAAATAATACTACCTACCCAATAGCAATATATATTTTTAATTTGGGTAGAAGTTAAATATAGTGAAGTGGACACATCTTATGTACACAGCTCAGTGAATTTTTTACATATGTATACACCCATGAAACCACCACACATCAAGATAGAGCCTATTTCCATTGCCCCGAAAGTTACATGTGGATATTTAAAAAATAAATAATAAGAGCTTACACTTTTATAGTACTTATCTTGGACCAGGTATGCTGCTGTAAGTGTATTACATATGTTATCTTCATTCTCACAACCTTGTGAAGGGAGGTGCTCTTATTATCTCCACTGTACATATAGAGAAACAAAGGTATAAAGAGATTAAGTGACCGACCCAAGGTTACAAGGACCGTCACTAAGATTCCGGCTCCTAACATCTGCACTGTTCTCATCACTGACTCCCACTGACTCTGTAATACTTGCCATGTGGCCTGGTTACTTATTAAGTGGATCTCACTGAGAGTGAGAGTGGAGCCTCCTTCATGCTGCCATTGCCTTCCGTTCCTCTCTCCTTGTCTTGGGCTGGTAGGCTGTAGGGGATGCTCTAGCAGGAGAATCCTTGAGGCACAAGACCAGGCTTTAGCTACCGTTCATCCCAGCTTCAACAGTCAGGTGTGATGTAGGTGCTTCCAGTCCTTGACTGCTGTTCCCAGCAAACCCCGCCCCCAGCTCCCGCTCAACTGGCTCTTCTTGGTAAAGTGACAATGTGGACAAACTTAATGGTTAGCTCACCTGGGCAGAACTGGCCGCTTAACCATCCTTGAGCCCTATCTAACTCTTGTCCTTATGATGATCTAAAAATTTCAAGTGAAAATCCCTCATGTTTCCAAGCCTCTTTTAGCTCCCTTGTCCCAGGTTCCCAGTGTTCGTGTTACCCTGTCAGTCCCCATTCAGAGCCCAGTACTTCCTGTTTTTCCTTCTCCACCTTCACTTTCTCCTTCTCCTCTTTGTCTTCCTTGTTTTTTTTCCCCTTCTGTTTCTTCTTCTTTTTACTTCATCATGCTCTTCGTGATCATCACCAAATAAACTTTAATAAGCCACTCGCTCTCTGCTAAGTGCACTGTAATTGCCCATTATAAATTCTTTGTGGGAGGCATCCATGTTTAATGTGTCTTTCACAGAGTTGAATTCATGCTTAACCTTTTGTACTAGATCATTTTCAGACACATTTAGCCAGCTGTCCCTTTGACACCTGCATTTGAATGTCAAACTCAACATTTCCAAAATTGTACTCATTGCTTTCATGAAAATCTTCTCCCCTTCCATTATTTTTCCACCAGTCACTTGGAGCTAGCCTCCAACTCTTCTTGTGACTCATTTTTCACTTTCAGTTAACCACCAAGGGGTTTGAATCTGGTCCCTGCTCTTGAACTTTACCACCTACATCCTGGTCCTATGGTTACCAGACCGCCTCCATGCCAAGGACTGGCCCTGCCCCAGCAGAATCTGGGACCTTTTGCATGTCACACAGTCTCCAGGTTTCTGACTCATGCAGGAAAAATTTCAAGACCTGAGTCCAGGCAAAATGAGAGTAAGTTTATTAAAGCTTGGGACAGTGAGGCACAGGAAGGGGGTAAACCCGGGACGAGCTGTCACTGCCCATTGCTCCCATCGGTGCAAGTCTTATCAAGACCCTTAGCTTAGGATAGAAGAAGCAAAGTACATGCCTGAGGAAAGGGGGGTGCAGGCATCCTTTGTCCTGAGGGTTTTATCTATTTTCCATAGTCGAGAATTTTAGGGAAGATCCCAGGGGAGGATCCCAATAGATTATTCATTAGATTTCCAGGTGTATTGTTTAGTGTGTGATGTATTAAAATGGGATCATTCTCTGGTTAGTTTCACCTCCTTCTTAGATGAGTCTGGATCTAACTGGTTTCTGTTATCTCCATCCCTGATGATGATGATTTCAACCACCAGCTCTTAGGCATCTTCAGGTAGTGGGCACAGGAGCTTGTGATTCATTAACTGGCTGTTAATTGGTCAGCCATTCCCGACATTTGTTCAATCATTCGTCTCAGTGTCCTCATTCCACTCAACAGGGAGTTTTCCTAGTTTCTTACTAACCTGCCTCGCTGTACATCCCTGTGCCATATATGGAACTGGACGTTTGCTAGGCACTCAACAAATATTTACTCACTTAAAAAATAAATGAAAGTCTCGAGTAAGGACAAGCATGCAGTCATGAGCTCTCTTCCATCTATTGTTTTCCTGTTTCACATGGCCACAGAACAGTCAAATGATTCAAAACCGTTAGTTATCTCAAGGTCGTTTCAGACCTAAAACTCCACAATTTGATGTCAAAAGCGGCAAATCACCACTGAACGGAATGTAGAACATTAACATTAGAATGCCACATGAAAAATTACTTTAAGAATGTCATGCCACAGAAAGCTATGTTTCTCAAAAGTAACGGGTTCTTTTCAACCTTAATACTGAATGATTTCCTTTATTGCCCAGACAAGCCTGTCACGCAAGTGAGGAGCCACATTTTATGGGCAATTGGAACCCTTACATTAACTTTTACATTGACATATCATCTTCTTTCTGCTTTTATTCTTTTTGGGCTAAGATAGTGCATGAAGAAATACACATAACCAATAATAAATACACCAACACGTCATGCCCCAAATAAAATATTAATGTCAATTTCATAAAAGTACCATTTGAGATTCATCATCAGGGACTGAAGATATTTGCAAACGCGTGTGTTTCATTGTATGTGTTCTTTATGCTGTTCCCCTCAGTTGACTTGTTCTTTTCTTTATTGCACTTGGACTCCCCAAGGGCAAGGACCATATATTGTCCTCTCTTTGTAAGAAAGCTCATTACAGGTCATTGACTGATATTTACTCTCTCTTTATTTCCTCCTTCTCTTACTTTGCCCAGTTTCCTCTTCATTAGCTTTAGAGGCCAAAGAGAATCTCTTTGATCCTTTCATTTAAATAGTGGGCCTAAGCGTGTAATTCATTTCTTGAATCACCCTTGCTTCGGCCCTTCAGGGGAGGGTTCTGTTGGCCCTGCTGCAGGAGTGGAGGAGGGAAGCAGACAAAGCCCCTGCCCCTCAGCGCTCTCTCCACCCTCCACCTTTCCAGCCGAGCTCCTTTAGAAAAGGAAACTAGGCCAGAAGGAGAAATTCTCCCATTTCCATTATTATTTAAAGGTGGGGGAGGAGGGGGAGCGTGGGGAGGGTATGACAGTTTTATTTTCCTGAGTCTTTGAAGTGTGTTTCCAATTTTTCAGCTGGTTTGAAATATATCACACTTCTCTCTTTTCTCTTTGTAACAAACAACACTAGATTTTCAACGTGTGGAGCTGTATGAGAGGGAGGCCCCAGCCTCTCCTCCTTGGGATCTGTTACAGGGAAGGTGAGAGAAAGATGTTTGGAAACAATTACACAACCACTCCATTTGGCTAATGCTTGAATCCAGGAGAATATTCTCATTTAATTCTCTGAAATGAAGGGCCCCTCTGTTGGCCTTAAAATATAAAGAAGGGGCCTGTAATGTGTGCCTTCCCCAGAAATGGAATACCAGCTGCTCACACTGATCCAAAACATTGCTGTTGGGTTTGTCGTTGTTGTTGTTGCTGTTCCTTTCGGTGTTTCTGAGTTTTGTGAAGGCAGCGGTATCAGATTGCTAAAGTGCGGCTTGAGGATTGCCAGTAAGTGGCATTATTATTCTAAGTTGCAAACAGAAATGTAAAAGGATGTTCAGAGAATGCTTGCCGGAGCTCTCTTTTAGTCTATCCACATACAAAGCAAACATGAAAATCTGAGGCATATATCCCAATTATTTTCATTTATACCTGCCTCTTGAAACTCCATTCTCTGAGTTTGGTGTTTCACACAAAGCACCCTTTCTTCGAATGGTGCAGGCGACAGCTTCGAGTGCATTTCATTGCAGTGTGCGCGGACCAGGTGTTTTCTCAAGTGTCTGTGTCAGCTACAGCTCAGGGAAACCGAAGTTTCAACACGCTCTGGTTTGCACTAAAAGACTTCATAGGCATAGCATAGATCCCGTACCATATTACACATAATAACTACAACTGATTTGTATGTTTTATTTGGATAGTCTTATGAAAAAGGCATTTTGATCCCCATTTTTGGAGAAAGGGAGGTAAAATGACCGATCCGACATCACACAGCCTGGCAGCAGTAGGGCTGGGATTCAAACCTACATCTCGAGGTCCTCGATCCAGGGCTGCCTCTATGTAGGGTAAAGCCAAAAATGGTAACATATTACCAGTGTGGTGCTCAAGGGAAGGGGATAATAAGGTAAAGAAACACATCCAAGGTCTGTCCGGGAAAAGTCCAAACATTGTTAATATAACGAGAACAGTTTGTACCACATCAGTGTAACCTGGTAGCCGAGGAGAGGGGACTGGAACACTCATGTGTGAACAACGACGACTTCACTGTACTACTGAGTGGGGGGATAGATGCATTGAGAGAGCATGTGTACTGTGTGGCTGTTGCACTCAAAATGACTGAGCGAGTAGAGCAATGAATCTGCATCAACTTTTGCATGAAGCTTGAACATTGCTCTGTGGAAACTATTCAGATGATTCAGAAGGACGCAGCTAAGGGCAGCTGAGGATTGGCATCTTCATCGCAACAATGTACCCAATTATGCATCACATCTCGTGCAGAAGTTTTGGGCAAAACATCAAATCACGCAGGTGACCCAGACCCCCTACAGCCCCTATTTGGCACCCTGCGACTTCTGGTTTTTCCCAAAACTAAAATCACCTTTGAAGAGGAAGAGATTTCAGGCCATTGATAAGATTCAGGAAAATATGATGGGACCACTGATGATGACTGGGAGAACTGAGTGAAGTCCCAAGATCCCTACTTTGAAGGGGACTAAGGGGTCGTCCTATGTACAATGTTTCTTGTATCTTGTATCTTCTT
The DNA here is from genome assembly GCA_004026545.1 of Mormoops blainvillei. NCBI lineage: Eukaryota > Metazoa > Chordata > Mammalia > Chiroptera > Mormoopidae > Mormoops > Mormoops blainvillei. Next base: position 96,538 of record PVJD01003902.1, read on the forward strand.
CAGTAAATGTCTCTATTTTTCATAGTACATGGCTGGATAACTTCTGGACAGACCTTGTAATTCTTGTTTCTTCAAGGACAGCACAGAAGAGTAAATTTTGAAGTAACTCAGCACTAAATAGAGCTCTAATCCTGAGTTGCCCTAAGTGTAAGCGGAGAGGGCTCGCTCCCTGAGATTAACACACATTTGTTTATCCAACACTCATCCTACGTGTGTGGCTGACTTGATTGAGATCAGATATCTCACCCCAGCCTCTCACTGTCTTCTGAGGAAAAGGTAGTGGAAGGTTTGATGGTCATGGGTCATGATTGCTTTTTGGCGGTCAACTACAGTGACACGAGGAAGTTCAACCAACTGTAGCTGAATAAATGGTTGGTTGAATTTAAAAAGTGAAAGAAATGGGTGACTGGACTGAAAACTGAATCACTGAGTTGATGAAGGCTGATTATTGTCTAATTCTAGATTGGGGTTTTTGTTTGTTTGTTTTTTTATTCCCCTGGGACCGTAACCCTTATTAAAAGATATGGAAGAGCCAACCATTCATCCAGCCATTCATCCAACCAACCAACCAACCAACCAACCAACCAGAGTCTTGAATTTCTACTTATGACCAGCTTAAGGGGGCTAGCAAATTCCAAGGGTGGCTGCATCAAGCTTGCAGAGTCCAGGGGTCAGGAATAGTTGCCCGCGCCCACGAGCCTGTGAATGAAGCTGGGTTTACTTTGGCACTGGAGTCAGACAGTTCTGTGTTGGAACCTTGCCTGTTGTGGTCACACTAGTTAACTAGGTCACACTGCGACCCATGGCAACTTCTTGGAGCTCCTATTTTCTCATCTGTCAAATGGGGATGATGCAATATACAGAACCGATTATGATGAGGATTAAATACCTTCCCAACATGATGCCCAGAACCCAGCAGGGATTTGACATAAGTTGCATCTCTCTCCATATTCCACGCTCCCACTTCCTTTCACTTTGATAGCTTTCTAGACAAATGGTTCGGGTCCTTATTAGAGCCTATCTGTTATAATGACTCCTACCGATGAAAAAACTCATGTATGTATGAGACTGTGGACTAGCTCAGAAAACCTTAAAGGTAAAAGAGTTTCTGCTTAAGTGAAGATTGAAATTCATGGAGCCAGGCAACTGCATGAGGGCACAGGGGCTGGGGTGAGAGAATTAAGGGATTTGGTGTAGCATGTGCAGAAGAGAGGCAGCAGGTCCTTGACGATAAGCCCTGGAGGGCTGAGGGTGGTAGGACTGTTGTTACAGGTGTGCTAAGTGATTTGAATTCCAGTTGTCATTGAATTGGAACCAAACAGGGGTCTGGGGGTGGGGCCCAGGGCTGTAAGACACAGTTCTTTGCAGGCAAAAAGCTACTGGACTCATTTCTCCTCTGGCGTGAACTTGAAATGGAGTGTAATGCTTTGACGGGAATCCTTCTTCCAAGGCTGCCCAGATTGTCCAATGCAGAGGCTACTTGGTTCAGCCCCAAGGCCTCTCATTCGCTTTTCCTTCTGTGAGCCAGGGTGGAGAGGAGGGGGCTACCGCACAAAAAGAGGCCAAGCGACACCCCACCTGGCATGGCGCTGAGAATGCAGTCGTGTTAAGCATCAGGGAACACATCGCATTTGGGTTCATGACTCAGTTGGCCATATCTGCACCTTTGTTTTCCTAAAAGCACCTTCTGAGGAGCTGGACTGTGGTTTGAGGAGAACGCTGGCAGAGAGGAGGCCATGACAGCATGGTCGTCCACAGCAGGGTGAACGGCCTCGGAAAGTGCGAAGGGGCACCAGCAAGTGCAGGTAGCTGTCAGCTCACCGATTCTGCCTTAATAGCTTCGGAAGGTGGGATGACAGGTAGACCACCTGTGCAGCCACCCCGTCATCAGAGAAATGTTGATGGGAGCCTTTTATGACTTGCTAGTTGAGGTAATGAAATGATCTTCTTGGTTAGATCCTAATTTGATAAGCCTTAAAATGAATCTATTAGTCTCTCACTCAAATGCTCAAAGTGCGTGTGTGTACACATCTGTACAGCATGTCTCATCTATCAGCAGGCCACGCCAACACTGCGCCCAGACCGTATCCCAAGTCTTTCCACTTCTCTCTACCTCTCGTGCTACGGACTGTTACAGTGAGGAGGTAGGGTAGCTTAGTAGGTGTGAATGTGGACTCTGGAATCATGTTTCCTGGATTTAAATCCCCCCTCTGCCACTTACTAGGTGTGTGATCTTAGGTAAGTTACTTTTTCATACAAAGAATGCCTGGTACAACATGAGGGCTCAATAAATACTATACCTCTTCTTTCCCCCCACAAAAAGCCTCCTTGGTGTTCTCTTGCCTCTCTGTCTAAGCCCTCCCCCAACTCCTCATTAAAAATACAAAAAAAAAAAAACAACCCAAAAATGAAACCAAAAACACCCAAATTTATCTCTACCCAGTAATCAAACACTGTGGTACCACAGGGCCTGAGGAGACCTGGCTCCAGTCAAGCTCTCCAAGTTTATCGTATCATGTTATGCTCCCCATTTACTCTGACACAGCCACAGTCATCTCCACATGATCCCTCCAGCATGTGAAGCAGATTTCCACCCCAGGGCCTTTGCACGTCATTTCCTTTGCTCAAAATGCTTGTCCCTGAGGTCTTGGTAGATAGTTCTCTTCCCACCCCCAGGCCTCAGCTCAAGTGTCTCCACCTCAGGAAGGCCTTCTTGACTGTCCTTTTGGGACTATCTGCCCTGCCCACCCCAGACTGTGTGTCATGTTACCCCACTAATTATTTTTCTGGCAACTGTCAGTATTCACTGTTGTAACATCAGGTCTCCAGGATCTGCCCCTGTCTCCTGGGACCCATGATCATTTTCATGCACAGCTCCAGGGAGGTTTTCTCGCTTAGCAGCCAGCACCAGCCTCGCAGGGCTGCCCCCGGCTGTGGGAGTGGCTGTGCCTCTGAGCCGAGAGCACCCATGGTTCCTGGGACTCTGCGTTGCCAGGCTCTGAGTCGTCCAACTGCGTTGCCCCTGTGACCCACACTGTCTCCAGGGCCCCCGTGTGAGACTTGCCTGCTTTGGACCCCTGCCTGACCTCCTTCTGTTTTTGCCCCAGCCAGTGATTTCTAAAACACCTCTTCATCAGTCAGTCACCTCGACCAGGACCTTATGCTAGAGCTTGTTTCCGGAGAATCCAATCCAAGGCAATTAATATCTTCTTTAATTATTCCTGACACCCTACTAGCATATAATGTCCTTGAGAACAGTACCTGTTACAATAACTATTTATTGATATAAATGTATCACATATAGACTGTCAGAGCTTACAAATTATAATCAATGTGACATGTTTAGACATAAACATACATCTTCAAGATTCCAGAACTTACATGTCAACTTACCCTTTCTGCTGTCACTGTGCTTCTGAATGGCAAATACCAACTTATTATAGGGCATTTGCTTATAGGGCTAGGACAATAGCATGTTTTGTGTTCAATATAATGGATATATGGTGAAGCAATAGCTTGGTTTAAGTGCGTATCTACAGTAAAGTACAGGAAGCACATTTCTTCCTTAGGATTTCACCCCTTTAAGAAGCCGAAGAGGATTTTTACAGTAGCTGAGTGCTGAAATCCCTAACCGGGCTGTGCTTGTTTAGCCGTGGAAATATATTCTGGCCCTCAGGGTTCATGAAGTGACGCCGTGCATCACTGCGGAGGGGACCGAGTGATGATTCTGGATATTGTAATCAGGCGTGTTTTCCAGGAGGTGAGGACGTGAATCATGAAGAGCGTGTTGGGCAGAACCGCTAGTAGAGCTGTCAAGGGCTCGTAACCTGATCTGGAATATGAAGTTTGTGGATAGTTATTGATTCCCTGGTAGGGTGGAATTACTTTTCTTCCTGACACACCGGCTGGAGGAGGGAGGCTGTGAGAAAGAACTACTGTCTACCAGATGGGAGTGGTGCCTGCGGAGGTCCTCCTGCGGGTCTCACCAGTGGAACCGAGTGCCCTCTGACCTCTGCAGGCGTGCCCCAAGTCTAATGGCAGCAGAGCAGCCCAGCTGCTCTGCTCACGTCTCACCTGGGAGAACTTGGGGTTTCAATAATGGGTGTTCTCTGCTTGCCAAAAGGCCCGGGGTGAGGGCGGGTTGACCCTTGACAGCCGCACGTTCCTCATGGTCTCCCAAGAGGGCCAAGGCGAGCTAGGCTGAATTCACCTTTCAGTCAATAAGAACTTCACCAGGGCAGGATGAGTTTCACCTGAAAGCCAGTGAAAAAGCGAGTGGAATTGAAGGGTGGACTAACCCACGCTGGTGACAGAGTTAGGGGCTGGTTATGAGTGGAGGGAACTCTTAAGTAAAGGCTGCCACAAGCAGGCTAAGAAGTGGGGTAAGCACACTGAAGGTGTGGCTGTGTTTAACCTTCCTCCTCAGAGTCAGAGAGGGGCTCCAGAATGTTCTCAGGTCTCTTCATTCTGCAGGTGCAACCAGGATGTAACTGGGATTACAGATCAGCAAACATTTCCCAAGCGGGAATATGAGGTGCCAGTCTCACCTTCATATATTTTATGAGTGGTTCGTTTGGTTCTCCTACCCCCGCCTCGGCTTCAGGAAGGTGGCTTCTCTGTATGGCTACCCTTTGCATTATATGCAAAGGCCTCTGCTGACCCTCCCAGGTCCAGGACGGGGTGCATGCAGATTGGGGTAGGGCTGGCACTGAACCAGTATCTCCCCAAAAACCTTGAGTGATGAGGGACTACCCCAGCTTCTGGAAATAATTTGAATTTAGAATGTGAGGCAATTACACCTTTTGTTTTCAGCTTCGGGCCTTAGCTTTGTGTCTGGGATGATGACAAGAACCTCACTCCTTGTTACATAGACAATGATCACAGTGTGTGACAAATGGTAAGACAGACATATAGCCTGGGCACTAGGGGAGCACAGAACAGGGTCACCCAGGTGGGAGTTGGAGGTCCAGGAATATCGTTCTATGGAATTGTGCATCTGAGTTAAGACCCAGACGAAAGACGAGGGGCTGGAGATAACGTGCAGTTTAGCTGGAGGACAGACCACGGCTGGGCAGTGTGGGAGGCAGAGGCTGGAGAGTTTGAAGGGCTTGATCCCAAGGAACTTACCAAACTCACCTTCAGGGCAATAGCAAAGGCCTGAAAAACCTCCAGAAGGGGGCCCCTGTGTGCAGGCTTGAGTTTGGGGGAATTTCTACTCCTTAGACTGGCAGTGGGGAGCTCAGCTTGGGACATGTCATACGGAAGGTGGAAGAGGCAGGCTCCTTCCTCTTCCAAGAGAAGATGGATAGGACTTCATGGTGGAGTAGGTGTTGGAGACAGAGCAAGGAGGAATCGAATTTGCCTGGTTGGCTATGTGACAGGGGCTTGTCTTCACCCTGAGAGTGACCAAATGGGAAGGGGCGCCCTGTGTGGAGCCCCAGAGTTCCCGGTGTGCATCACTCGCAGGGCACTGGCTGCAGCCTTGGGTGTGGTCACGGGTACATTTTTAGCCTGATGCACCTCAAGGTGGTTTTCCAAAGTAGATAAAAGATCTCCATTTCATTCTTCCTGTGGGGCTGATATTGGGGAGGAGGGGGCAAGGGCATGAAATGGTTGCAAAAGTATATCACATTTCAAGGGAGCTAGGCAGCTTCTACCATAGGACACAACTTTCTCCAAGACAGAAGAAGCCAGAGCCCCGGAAACACTGCATTTTCCTCCCTGCAGTCACTTTGACAAAAGAAGACTCTTTTCCAGGAAAATTCAGAGTTGAGTAGCTCTGCGGGTTCCTAAGTGCCTGGTCTGAATTACAATTTGGGCTCATCACTGGATGGCAGCTTTCCCAGCCTTAGTCAGGCATGGGGTCCTCAGGCTGGGCTTGGAGGTCCCCAGTACTCATTGTCTCTGCCTGTAAGGATTGATCGAAGGCTCTGCAATAGTTATCTTTTAAATCATTTGTGTTTGTTTGCTTGACAATCAAGCCACAATTTAGAGATGCTGCTTCCTGAAGCTTTACAGACTAATATAATTTCACAGCTCCAATTACAAATAAGAAAAATTGTTTCATCTCAAAACAGAGGAGCCAGACATTTCTGAGAAATCATGGTTAACAAGAAGACAAAAGTACTTCCTGAAAAACAGGCCGCATTATTAATGGCTTCCTCAGCTAAAATCTTTGCTGGTGTCACAACCAAGAGGGTTTGTCGGGTGAGGGTGCTGGTTTTGCTAACCCGTAAAGCAGACGATTTTCAGATTGACAGACCTCTGCTTCTGCTGGGGTCTGACCTGCAGCTCCCACAACACCGTGGGTTGTAAACAGTGTAAGCGGGTCCGCTGGCTCTCCACCCAGCAGATGCATCCTTTCTCCTGCTACTTCCTCTGAACCTTTCTTTTGTTCAACTCTTCATCTGAGGCTTTCAGTGCCTCCTCATCATCCTTACTTGTCGGCAGCTACCTTCTGCTTAAATACTGTACTTCTAAGATGGGGAGCTCACTACTAGCCCTTTCCATGGTAATTTACTAATTTAGCTCAATTTTAAGTAGGATTTAAAGTCTGATGACTTCTCAAGGAGATCTTTATTACTATCTGAAATCTCCATGTTGGCCTTTTCTCTGGGGTTCATGTCTTTGTAATGGAATCTAACTGAGGTATCTCAACTAGAGTACCAGCAGAATGAACTTTTAAGACAGAAAAAAAGAAAAGGATCTGATCTTAATTATTCCATAGCCCTGTTTTTATGGCCAGTTCTAACAGGCTGAGGGCGGGACCAGAACCATGAATGATGTTCTATGGAAATCTTGACCCAATCTTTAATATTTAAATTTTAAATACTCATGAATTATCTATTTAATGAAAAGCTGTCTAGAAATAAGCAAGAAAAGAAACTAAAAAACGAGGACGCTCAAGTGCCTCTGAACCGCCTTTCTTCCAGAGTGCCGGGACATCCTGCTTCCTGTCATCACCAAGGAGCTGAAGGAGCTGCTAGAGCTGGATGACCTGCAACACCAGCTCCAGGAGAAGAAGTACTGCATCGAATTACTCAACAGCATTTTGGAGGTGCTCAGCTGTCAGGATGCGGTGAGTCCCCGTGATGAGGTACAGTAGGTGCCCTGGACTCCAGCTAGGGCTGACGGGATGAAACTCTGAAATACCGATGCTGGTGAATAGCAATTGAAGTCTAAAGAGAAGAGTCAGTGGCTTGCTTGGTAGGCCCACTTTTCCAGTGACTAACCCCCATGGCTGTGAAAGATGGCTTGGGGACTGGAGTTGAGCGTGTAGCATTTTGCCGGCATATTTCTTGTCCGACAGCCCTTCTCATGGTGTAGGTAAGACGTATTGTAGACTTTCTAGATGACTCGCCCATTACTAAAGCCTGATTTGCAGGGGCAGGAGAGGGAGTTTCCCATCCCTGCAGGGCCAGGGAAAAAACCCTCTTTTCCACTTTGCTAGCTGGGTTTAATTTGGTTTGGTTTCTCCAGTTATCTTCTGCAAAGGTAAAAATGGTTAAGACCATTCTGAATGAGCGATTGCTCAAAGTAATGTCCAGGAAGTGCCTGCCCCTAGATGGGCTGGGTTCAGAGGACAGTGTCCAAAACAACCAATAAGTCTTTTCTGAGTGTTTGTGTGAGCTCCCTCCCCAACCCCCATGCCCAGAAAATCCTCAGAGGGGGCTTTCTGGGGGAACTGTATCTGAGATTGACTATAATCAGAAAACTCTGCAGAACGACATTCCTTTACTGCTCATATCCCATAGTCAACCATTTCTTTGTGTATGTCTCTTCCGTGCTGTCCTTTCCATTTTTACCTTCCTAATTAACCTTCTTATCTCATACTAGGAAGATGCAATAAGTTCCTTCCTTCATTCAGTCACTCACTCATTTATACATATGACACACCAGGTGTGTGCCAGGCATTGGAGACACAAAGGCACAGTCTCTTAAGAAAACCTTTACAGACATGTAATAAGCCATTTCAATATAATATTGTATAATGACTAAAATCTGGATGCACACTAGCAGCTCCAAAGACTTTGAGAGTGAGTGTGTATATGAGTGTGTGTGAGCACTCATTTTTGTCAGGAAAGCCTTCACAAAGGAAGTGAAACCTTAGCTGGATGTTCAAGGGTAATAGTTAATGAACACAGATGCTACTTTATTTGCTATTTTCTAGGTGCTGTGCTAAATGCAATCCTTGCTTTCTTTCTGCTCATTCTAATCGGTGCTAAGGATTATTATTCCCATTTTACAGACAACACCTGAAATTCATAAGCTTAATGTTCAACTCCAGACATTAAATAAATTGCATGGTCAAAATTCAGACCCAGGTTGGTCAGACTTCAAAGTGTACATAATCATAGACATTAGAGACACAAAAGCCTGGTCTTTTCCTCCTCATTTTCTTTTTATCCTCGCTCTTTCTTAGGGAGAGAGGGGGTTTAATACCCAAAAACTTGGATACTTAAGATTCACTCTGTGATGATGTTATGTTAGTTGTGGTGTTTTCAGACTCTCATTTATGAGCCAGTTGTTGAACTGGCTCTAGTCTTTGCTATTTTATCTTTTAAAAAAATGTTTAGGGAGAGTTTGGCCTTACTGTCACAGGGTAAAGACATGAATGTTGGCCCATGATTTCTCCAGGAATGTTCTATAGAACATTGCCTCTTCCTGCTGAAAAGAATTTATAATATTACTTCCATTTCAGTAATGTTCATGGGGGAAAAAACCTGGATCCTTAGGGACTCTGCCAGCAGACCCCAATTTGAGGAATACACTTGTAGTGGGCTAACTGGCAATTTCCTGATTTGGGTAGGGTGGTGTCAGCTCACACTTCATTTGTTAAGCAGTGATGCTGAGACTCTGCCCATCCCATGAGAGTGTACCCTAGAGTTCTGTCCTGACAGGTTGTCATCAGTTTGCATGTTGGGTAACACCGGAAACTGGTGAAAAGAGGCTGCTATCTCATATGCCCTGGGTACTGGGGTCTTTAAAGCAGAGACGTGAGTGGGAGGCTGAGCTCCCCTTGGAGAATTGTGGCATCTGGAGGGGAGGTGTGTGGGAGGTGTGGTGTCACTCTTCTCTGCCTTTGAGTTCACTGCTTTTATAATGACTTTGGACTGTGGGGACTGGCCCAGCCCTTTCCCCAGCAGAAGCAACTGTCTTTGCTGGATGTTATTAAACACTATTATTACCATTGGGTTTGGCAGATGATTCTGATGCTTTTAGAACTTCACATCTAAACTCTCCAGCTCTTGAATATGAAAATTTGTCCTCTTCTCAAAAGGTTTTTCTTTGATGAAGATTCATTAAGTAACCATTACAACTTTGAGCTAAACTGAAAATCACAGGTCCTAAGTAGCCCATCTAAATCTCCCTTGCTATAGTGTATAGTGGTTCTCCACTCTGGCTGCACATTTACATCCCCACGTTGCTTTTTAAAAGCAGCTGTGCCCAGGCTTCTATCCTAGCTATTCTGATGGAATTGGCCTGGGGTTGGCAGGGGCATCTCAGTGACAAGTTTACCAGGTGATGTTATCAGGCAGCCTGGGTGTAGGAGGAGAGCTCCAGTGCAGAAAGTCTGACGCTTAAGCATGAATCCAAGTGACATGGAGGAGCTATTAAAACAGGTTTCTGATCATTAAGTCTGAAGGATGGGGCCTGATCATTTATTTTTCTAACAAGTTCCCAGTCGATAGGGATGCCGCTGATTCAGGGACCACACTCGAAGGACCACTGCCCTGCTATGACCTATTTTTTTTTTCTTCATCTTTGGTATTTCCTGGAAATAGAAGAACAGCTGGGTTCATCGTCAGTCCTTTACCTTCCTCATTGAAGAGCCCTTTCCAGTCTATAAAACCTGGCATCTTCCAATATGGCATTTAATAAACCATAGCATGGCAGAATCTGCAAGCCCATTCATTTGTACTCATCAATTCACTTTTGTGCAGCAGCGGGGACACGGTCTGTGCAAAGACCTGACTTTGAAAATCCAGACCATCGGATGTGCTGTTTGGTTTCTACAGCTACCAACTTCTCAAAATTGGAAATTACGAAGAAAAATAAAAAAGGCTCCCAGGGTGAACATCCTGGATTCCTTTTCTGGTTGTTAGACTCCTCTCTGCTGACAACAGCGCAGCCACCGGTCCATGTATTACCAGCTCTTTATTGGCAACGGGGAACAGCCCAACTCCCCACCCCCAGCACAGACGGTGTCTTCCTGATGGAACCATTGCCCAGGGGCAGAACCGTGTGTGGAAGCTTCCCAAATACAGTGCAGGATGCCAAGCTTCCTTTTGAGGGGTGCTGTCTGTTTGGGGGCTGGGAAAGGATGCTTGTCTTCAGTAGGTTTTCATTGTTTCCCTAATTACACCCCAGCACAGCAGGCCTGGCACAAGGAAGCTACGTTTCCCTGTTATTACCTTATTCATTGTAACCCTGGGTGGCACAGGACTGAGGGCAAAATGCTCCCCTTAGCCTGGGCGTTGATTTTTTTTTAATGATAGTGTTAAATCTCCTCACCTTGCTAACTGGAGCTACACTGAGCATCTGAAAGAGACAGACTCAGGTGAAGGATGAAAGGTCAAACTTCTGCCTCTGTGAACTCCTTTTCTCCCCCCACCCCCCACCACCGAGATGTTGAGCTGTCAACTTAGGGTCCTTAGAAAAGGCGGTTTCGCACTGGCTGCATTCTGTGCCTTGCCGTCCGCTGAGTCACTCATTAATTTTGTGCCAGAGCAGGAGGGAGTTGGTTTTGCTCCTCTCAAAACAGGCTTTTCATTTCTGTGTGTCACCCCTCTGATGGAAAGGAGAGTCACCGCCTTGTCCCCTGCTTACCAGTCACGAAGTGGGTGAAGATGACTCGTGATTCTGAAGGGGAGGCAGCATCGGCTGTATCTCCGTCATGGATGTAGAGAAGGCACAGAATCCAGCTTTTAGAAGTAAACTCAGGAATGCATTGACTAGACCTGAGGATCTGAGCAAGGCCCCCCTTTCAGTCACGACTGGTTGGTAGTTGGATCATCGGCTCAGACACTGGTAGGGAGGGCTTTCGCTCCTGCATTTCCTCTTGCTTGGAATGTCCTTTCCAATTCTCATTCTTTCTGTGCAAGTAAGATGCTAATCTCCTTTTAGGTTCAGCTCAGATAACACTTCCTCTCCAAAATCTCCACTCCACGTCCTCTTCCTTTCACCTGCCCCCCTCCTCCCCCGAGGCAGGGTGAGGGACTTCCCTCTCTGTGTGTCATAGCAATGTGTTCAGACTGATATTACAGCCCGGGTTGCTTTGTTACACGTCCCTTTGTGTCCTCTGCCAGCCTTTGTGTCCAGAAGCTCAGAGAGCAAGCTCACTCCCCAGCTTCTCGGCCTGGCCTCTCACCAGTTCCACCATTATTCCCCATTCTCCTGTCCCGTTGAAGTTCAACCTCTCCCATGCACTGCACTCCCTCACTCCAGGACTGCGTACCTGCTGCTGGCACTGCCAGAACCCTTCACCCCCACTCTGTGCCTAGCTGAGCCCCACTAACATTCAGAAGCCAGGTGAAAGTCCACTTTCCCCAGGAAGCCTCCTCTAACGCTCTCAGCTCTCCTCTCTGTGGTCCCACGAGCAGCCTATGCCTGCTCTGTGGAGCACCTGTCTGTCAGCCTCTGTAGACTCACCTGCCTGTGGAACCAGGAGTGCCCTGATGAAAGAATCAACCACACCCGCCCTGCTTCTCTGCCCCACCCCCACCCCCACCCCAAGGGTAGGCACACAACACTGTTGAAAGAATGAATGAATGAATATGACTTGCCCAAATTAGTGGCAGGGCCTGATTTCTCCCTTGGGTCTTCTGCGCTGAGTCTAAGAGGCTGTGTATGCTTTTCCCTCTTTTTGCCTTCCTTCGATGTTAGGTATAAGGGTTGAATTGATCACACTCAGTTAATGACATGTTATCCTCATTGGTCTGGACAAGGCCCTCCTGTATTCTGTGTGCGTGTGTGTGTGTGTGTGTTTCTTACCTTTCATCCCTATCTCCCACTCCCATTCCTCTACCTCCCCCACCTGCTATGGACGATTTGTCCATATATTGGTGCATATATTTTTTTAAGGCACAAAGATCTACACTCACACTCCCAGGCATGCCCCTCCCTTAAAGAGGACCGGGCATTGACAGCAAAAACATATTAGCATTTTCAGCTGTTAGGGTCTGATGTGTGGGGCGAGGAAGGGCCTGCGGCATGCACAGAGCGTAGTCTGACTGGAGGGTGCTCTTGGTCTAGCACTGTCCCTGACCTGCCACGTGCGAAAGAAGCCCACTCCACAGCCCTGTGCTTGGGTGCCTCAGAAGTGCATCTCCAGTGGCCACCATGGGTTCTGTGCTTTCCCAGAATCCTCGGCAGCCTGCCTGAAGCAGAGTTGAAGGGAGGCTGATGCCTCCTCCTGCATTACCATTTAATTCCCAGGAATCAATACCACTGTGCAAGGCAGCAGGCTTTCTTCTGTCTGCTCCCTCATATCTCAAATGAAAGGGAGACCGGCTCGCTGAAATTCTTTGTGGCACACATTCCAATCAGAGAGCAGCTAATTAATCCCCCAACCTGAAGTTGAAATAGATCAAGCCCTCTGCCTTCTGCTGTGTCCAAGGCCCTTTCCTTTATACCCCTTGTTCCTCCTCTGCTTCCATGGTGTTAAATGTGTCTTTGCTAGGTCAATGGAGTGACATTATCAGGTCACAGATGGTAACATCTGATACCCTTTTTTTCCCTAGCATGGTGTAGCCTACAGTCTTTTCTCATAAACCATAGTTGTTTGTTTCTGGCCACCGCATGGCAAGTAGGTGTCATTATCCCCATTTTATGAGCGAGGAGCCCGAACCTCAGAGAGAGGCTGGGTGGCTCTCCTAACATAGGTCACAGTCGGTAGAAGGCAGGGCTGGAAGGGAGTCACCCATCTCACTCCCAAGTCAGAGACCTCTCACGCACCAGTACCTGCCACCACTTTGCATTCACACTTTCCCCAGCATCATTTCCCTGGTGGAGGGACGAGCACACGCTTTGGAGTCAGGCTACATTCGAGTATTCATCGCATACTTAGTGCCTGGCGTGGGCCCTGTGCTAGACGCTGGGCAGTGGCAGTGAGCAGAGACGGCATACTTCCTAGCTCTCATTCTCCCTAGATGGGGAGTCTTGGCAAGTCATATAATCTCTGTACAATGGAGTCATGGTTTCCCCAGTGGGTCAGGGTTGCAGTGATCAGGAACACCCGTGAAAACAGACAGCCTTGCCCCCGGCAGATAATCCGTGCTCAGTACACGTGGCTTTCCTGCTTCCCTCACTGGTCTTCGGTCCCATGCTCCATCCACTGTTTCAGCTGCTTCTAAACCATCCCTGCAACTCTTCTAAGAACAGTAAAGGCACAGGTGGACTCCTGGGAGAATGGCATACGTGTACTGAGCCTGGGAAGGACTCTGTCCCCCTTCCCACTGGAGGGCCCCCTCCTGCCAGTTTGGCGGTGCCAGATGCTTGGCGGAGGGCTGCCAAAAAGCAGCAGATGCTGCCACAGGGGCAAAGCCAACCCCTGCAGGGCATGGCAACTTCCTATGTGTTCCCAGAGGGACTGGAGAAGGGTGTCACCCTGCATTTTCAGGGGCTCCTTTGGGGTTCCAGAACGTCAGGGCTTGTGATAATCACTGCAGGGGGTGGTGTGCTGGAGCTGGCTCATGCCAGCTCATGAGAACCAAGTGTTAAATTTTAGGAATTTTGTGAGTTATTTGTTAAATAACTGCCATTATTAAAAATTTATATAAACATCTATAATTAAATAAACTAAATTAAAATCAGAGGTAACAAATAGATACTCAAAATGCATCGCTTTTTAATTATCATACTACACTTTATTCTTGCATGTATTGTATTCGTTTGGTGGAAATACCACTTAATGCTTTGCAGCCGCCCATCTCTTCTCAATTGTATGTTCAGTGACATCACGTTGGCAGCTTGAAATCAACCGCGCAGGGAGTCTCATACACAGAACTGGCAAGCACTGCGTATCCAGGCTTTTTTTTTCCTTCCTCAAGAGCCAACTGGTAAACATTTTCCAACACATCACTGCCTGGGACTCAAAGGAATTTCAAAAAACCAGAAAAGCCCAACGGCCCAGGGGAGCTGCCTGTGCACGTCTCTTCTCCCCAGAGCCCCCTGCATCCGCCGCTGTCTAAAGGTTCTCGCGGGACTGGGCAAAGAGAAGAGGCTCCAGGGAGGCAGCAGTTTTTAAGGCAGACTAGACACCCAGCCTGGAGCCGAGATGTAGAGATCTGTTCCGTTTGCCATGGCAGTTACTGATGGCTGCCCATGGCTTCATTCCTAGCTGTGTCGAGGCCGTGAGTGCTTACGGAGGCCGGTGAGGGCGGGAGCCCGATTCAGGCCCCGGCAGGGGCGGGGAGGGGCTCGGGCCGTGAGCTTGCTGTTGCTAAACTAGGCGTCTCATCTGCGCACCTGTGGGAGAAGCACAAGGGGGAGCTTTCCCTTGTTCCCAGTATATTTTGGCCTTTTGGCCTTAAATAGGGTTTAACAATGATTAAAAATTCATTTTGATTAGGTAAACCACAACAATCATTGTTACAAGGAAGAACTTTTAATGGATACCAGGCTTGTTGAGCAAAAGTGTGATGAGAAACAGGACATTTGCATAATCTCAAAGTATCTTCCCAAAATATCCACTTATTAATGACAAAAGGAAAGATAGTAACTTTATGGGCACAGAAGCCCGACCTGCACCTCCTTCACCACATGACAAAAGGGGGCAGCACTGGTAAGGACACACACCAGCATCCCATGCCTCTTGAGAAGGACATGATACCACTCATGTGGGGACTCATACCCAAAATGCACAATCTCAGGCACCATCACATGTTGGAGGGGATTTAGGAACCATGACAACTAAGTTCAGGGTAGGATCCTGAATTGCATCATGGCCCAGAAACCTGTCTGCAGTAGAATAAAGTCTGTTGTTTAGTTCCTAGTATCGTACCCACAAATTTCCTGGTTTGGTCATTGTGCTCCGGTTACGTTACCATTGCGGGACGCCCGACGAAGGGTGCATGGGACCTTTCTGTACTCCTTTTGCAACTTACAGTTTAATATTTCAAAATAAAAACTTTTGAAGACTATTTTTGAGGCACATAAGGGGTGACCACCCACATACAGAGAATGCATTTTGAGGATGAGCAGTTTCCAAAGGTCTCCTGCTTCGGCATGAAGGTACACCGATAGATGAAGTGCTTTCTCTGCTTTTTCAGTGAAAACTACAAAACCCACAGACAAATGACCAGCCTCCCTAGAGGATTCCACACTGTGAACTGCTCCAGCCTATCAGGAGGTGAACGTGACCTACCAAATGAGCAATTAGGCCCTAAGTTGGCTAAACCATTTGCATGCACCAACCCAGGACCAGGCTCTGAGGACTGGGGGTGTGGAGGGACCAAAGGGTCTGTCTTGGCTGCAGAGACCTCCAGAGCTACAGCATTTTACTTGGGCTGTTTGATAGCCTTGTCCCTGCGGTCATCCCTAGGCCAGCTTTTGGGGCTTGAATGTCACCTGCTCTTTGTTTGGCAGGCTTAGAAAGTGGATGATTTGGCTAAACTTCCCAGATGGTCCTGGGTTGTTTGTTCACAGGGGATCCACCTGGAAAATGAAAAGACAGCTGTTGTTGACAGTTGACTAGAACTCCCCCCAATAAAGTTAATCGTCCAGCACGTTCTGTTCCGTCGGCACCGACTAAAATACTTCTTGAGGTACTCTTTAATATTTCTTTGTCTGCCATGACCAAAGTTTGAAGGAGTTTGCATGCAGCCAAACCCACAATGGCCTCTCTGGACTGCCGTCAGGTCCTCTATTCCATACCCACCTTGGCCACCTCCCAGTCCCAGGCCAGGATGAGGGTGGCGGCAACATGTACCAGGGCACCAAAAATCCAGTAATCAAGAAAAGCAACACTTCCATGCAGTATGGTTTAAATAACCAATATTTTGATATTTGATCATGGATTTTTGCATTAATTTTAATTTTTAAAACTGTGGCATTAAATCGATTTCTCTTGATTATGCATTTTTGATGCCCTTAAATTTTGCCCCCCCTTCCCGAGTGCCTCAGTGTCTCACCTTAGCCCTCAGTGTAGAAGTGCCTTTTGTCACCACCAGCCACCTGCAGTAACAAAGCTGGGCTCCAGTGCATGAATGAGTGAGCAGGGCAGCTTGCAGGAGTGGAGAAGGCACTTTTCTGTTCACCCGACAAGGATGCTGTAGAAGATTTCTGTCTGCAGGGAATCCTTGCATGAAAAGCACAAGTTGAAAGAAACGGCCATTTACTATGAACCTTTGCTGGGCCAGTCACTTGGTTTCCAAAAAGCATTTCCTACATAATGTCTGAATTAAATCTCCCCTTCACAGTTGGGAGCATGTGTTAAAAGCCTGCTCAGCAGCAGAAAAATATAGCTGTGTTTGGTCCAGGTTACAGTTACTGAGGGAACTATAACTTTGATTTGCCCAACTGGTCTAAATGTAAATCCTTAAGTGAACCATGTTAAGCGAGAAAGGAAGTGCTTTGTTTTTAAAGGTGCCTTTGATCCGCAGCTCTGTCTGTAATGCCTCAGCTGTCACCTACAATCTGGGGCAACAACCAGGGACTTCACAAGAGAAGTTTCCAGAAAACAACCCAAGTTCTAGAGTAGACACTTTTTCAGGGAGATTTTAGATAGCAGCCTTTGAGATAAACCATTAACTTGGCAGCATAGGTCAGAAAACGAAATGTTTCATTTCAGCCCAGTTTCTCCAAGCAACATAATATGCTTAGGTTATCTTTGACTCTGTCATGAATACCTTTTCTTCCCTCTGGAATCCAAACTCAGCTTTCCTCTCCAGTCACATTTCCTACTGTTCTCAGTCCGTTTGCTGTGTTCTGGGGGGACCATTCTCTCACTGCCCCACCAAACCTCCACGTCCTTTCCTTTTTCTTGGTCCCTTACCTGTTTCCTCCTTCTGGAAAGTATTCACTCTGGCTTGTCCTGAGGGCCTCCAATTAGTGATTCAAAACCGGAATCTAGCACACCGATCCTATTTTGTGTGACTTGCCAAATTTTTCAATGAAGCTGCAGTCCTACTACTTCCTATTGTTTTCTAGGTGCCTGGAGTCACAGGTGTGCGGTGGCTGCCTCCCACCATGAGCATCTGAATTATGACTTCTGGGAGCCAAACCTTGCCTTTCCTGATAGGCCCAACCCAACTTTCCCTCCCATTAAAAAATCATTCCAGATTCTTCTTGCCCTGTCTTATCACCTTCCCTGCTATATCTGACAACTTTTGGTTTTATCATAGAATTTAGCACTTAATTATCTGCAGTTTCACTTTTGTCCTTGTCATAGTAGGCCTGTCTGGCATATGTTGAAACAGGGCTAGCACTTTTTTTTATTTTGTTATTTTTCTTTTCAACAAAGCAATGTCTTTCCTTCTCACAAAACATTAACTGAGTAGTACCTACCGTTTGTCAGACACTGTTCTGGGTATCGCGGATGCAAAGGTGATTGAGACAAAACGCTTTTTCATTCAAAACTACCTCTGAGACCTTATTTCTCAATGTTCCCCAACTCTGATGCTTGACCCCAGTGGTCTATTCATTTTTCCGTTGTCCTGTGCCTTTTTCCACAGGTAACACTCCTCCCACTGCCACCATGAACCCTGTCTGAGTATCCAAATCATAGCTGTCTTTCGAAGCCCTCATCAGCTCCCCTTATCCCGCACCCACCCCACCCAGTCCACAACCCTGTGTCCACCACAGCCTCTTGGGATTTTTCACAGCCTAGATCATTTACTGGATGTCCTCTGATATGGGGGTCCTATATCTGGTTTACAGACTCTGCAAGGATGGGACTGATCCCATCTTATATTTTCTCCTCTACTTCTACACTGCCTGGGCATAGTGTCAAATTCTGAGCCGACACTCAGTAATTAATCTCTGTGGCTTGATTGATCCCTTCACCTTCAGTTATTCTACTTTCTCGAATACATGCTGACACTAACTTTATTCCTTATACTCAGCAGACCCTAATGAGAAAGGCAGATCTGTTGCTCTTGCATTAAACAGCATACATGAAACAGGAGCCTACTTTGCATCTCGCGGTGCTCCCCAGATGGTTTCCACGTTGGTTTAGAATGCAGCATGCATTTTCCCACAGAGGCGATGCCAAGTAGTAACAGAGGTCAGCCTGTGTGGGCATGCTTAACCCGCAGAGTCACTGAGCACTGGGGCAGAGAGTAGAGGCTCATGTGTACTTGGCCTCATTTCACAAGTAGTTTACGAACGTTGTATTGAGCCGGCCAAAAAGTCCATTCAGTGTTTATTTTTTAATTTCTTTTTCCGTAAAATAAAAGACACAATTCTCATTTTCACCAATGATTTTATTGATTTGGATATTTGGAGTATGTCGGCTGTCTCCCGCTATTGGTTTCCAGTGGGCAGAGGCCAGGGGTGCTGCTAAACATCTTCCCATGCATAAGACAGCCCCACAGGAAAGAATTATTTGGCCAAAATGTCAATAGTACCAAGAAACTGTGCAAACCGCTTTCGACACGTTCGATCAGTCATGGCATCTTCTCCATATACTGCACAAATCTTTTGTGTATCAGTTGTGTTTTTACCTTTCTTGAAATAATAAAGCATAATACAGCAAAAACACTGTGTATCTTCTTCCATCTTCAATATTAAAATGGCTGCCCAAAAATTCACCAATCTCGATAAGTTGTTTTTTTATTGCACGCTGATGTGACAGCTGTCACAATACAGTCCAACAAAATTGTTTTGAATGAAACTAAAGACAGCTAAGCACTACTAGAGCCATTGTATGGAAAAAAATGTAAGCAACTTTTTTGCCAACCCAGTAGGTTCCTTACCTTACTTGGCACTCATCACCCCTTGCTCACCAT
Source organism: Mormoops blainvillei (assembly GCA_004026545.1). Classification (NCBI taxonomy): domain Eukaryota; kingdom Metazoa; phylum Chordata; class Mammalia; order Chiroptera; family Mormoopidae; genus Mormoops; species Mormoops blainvillei. The sequence continues at coordinate 115,488 of PVJD01003902.1, forward strand.
CAAACTATCTATCTGTTTTCTCATTGGTCAATATGCCACGCAAATGCAAGGACTACATCTCCCTTGTTCACTGCCATGTTCTAACATAGCACCTCATACAAACCGGGCAGTCAAAAAATATCTCTTGGCTTTCGTTGAGTTAAATTGAAAGATTGTGAACTTCGAAGACACGCAGACATGGATTCAAATTCCACCTTCATTGCTAATTAGCTGTGTGACCTTGGGGAAGTTACATGGCCACTCAGAGCCTCAGCTTACATCTGCGTAATGTCCTGTTAGACTATCATGTTGGTACTTAATATGTTTCTTCTTTCCTTCCCTGTTGCCCCAGTGTAGTCCCACAACAAGTATTTGATTAATTAGTGATGTCTGCTTTTCTTGCTGTATCGGTTGCGGTGGGGGTGATAGGGAAGGCGATATTTGCTACGAGAACCTTTTAGCAGCTTTAGAGAACATGTGAGTTCTATTTCCAGCTCTAGTCCTGACAGTCAGTGTAATCTGAGGCAGGTCACTCAGACATATCTGTGCAAGAGGGATGACGGATTTCAGTTATCTTCAAGCTTTTTTTTTCAACTATCACTCACTTCAGGTGAGTGACTATTAACTCTCAGTGTTCTGGGGGGTGTAACCCAAAGGTTGAATTTATCTGAATTCAGTTCTGTGTTTTATTTTAATTACTCCTGTGTGCTTTATATTCTAATTCATGACAGATCCAGGTTTTAAAATATTACTGTTATTTGTGGGTCACACGTTGATGAATACCTGCTGTAAGTCAAACTCTGGGTAAAGCACCTTATATACAGAAGTCAATTAATTTTAACCACAATCCAGGGAGCAAATTGTTATCATGCTCATGTTACTTATGAACAAATTGAGGCTTACAGGAGTTAAAATAAATAGGTTTAAGCTATACAGCAAATTAGTGGCAGAGCCAGAATTCAATCTGTCTAAATCTAAACCTTTCTTTTACATCTCCTCAAAGGATATATAAAAACAGAGACTCCCCCGTGGCCAGCAAAGGCATAAGTAAAATGCTTACACCACGTTAACTGGAATAAGCAGAACTGCGTGCTACCAAAGGATTTTACATGCATAAGGACTTGAGGGAATCACAGATAAATGACAAGTTAGATATGTTGCTGGGTTGGGTATAGAATGTCATTTTTGCTTCTGGTAGTGTTTGTGCAATAAATAATGAATGTTTTTAAAGAATGTGCTGCATAATTTAGAGGTATGATCTAAATGGAGAAAGAGGTAGTCAACTTTGTTAGACATTATAATTTATGCATTTTTGTGAGGGATCAGAAAGGTAAAAATGAAGACAAAGCTAGTTGGGTTTTTTTGTTGTTGTTTTTTTAATGTCCCCTTCTGGCTTGACAGCCATCACTCTGGCTGTGGCAGGTAACTGAGGACAGGTATGCCTCAAAGAACCTCATGGAGCAGCACTAGCAATGCGACGAGCAGGGTCTGAAAGCAACTTCTGTGCAAAGCAGAGAACGTTTTCTCTGTGAACAGAACCAGTCTTCAGGGAACAGAAGGGATGCTTTTATACCTGGGGTCAAAGAACGATATGAGTCGAGTAGAGGAAGGTTGGAAAGGAGTAGTTGTAATCTTCCCAAATACCCCACCCACCCCCCACACCCAGAAGACTAATGATTCATCTGCTTGAAACCTATTCCAGAAAACAAGCGACAACACTGTACCCTCTAGGTTGCAGGGTAGAAGAAGAGGTGCTGGTGTATATGTGAAAAAGGAAGGAAAGTATCACCAGCACCCCCGCTTTTTGAGAACAGATAGTACAGCACGTCTTTTATTTTGCATCAGAATCTGAGTTGATGAAGATGTAAATCGAGGCACTGTCACTCACCCATCCACCCGTCCTTTGATCCATCTGTCTCGCCATCTACCCACCCACAGACACATCCATCACACATTTGTTTGTGTGTTCAAGGCTTACTGTGTCAAGCAGATGCTACACTTTGGCTATTCCAAATTGAAAGATGTGGCTCCCTACTTTCAAGAAGTATGAATAAAGTTTTGGGGAAACTCAAAAAGAAGCAGCATCAACCTGCCTAAGATGGGGCGGGGGTTTTGCGTGATTGAGTCAGGAAAGACCTCCAGATGGTAGCAGCTAAACTGGGTTTTTTGACTGCTGAGTAGGAGATTGGCAGGCGGCAGGACGGAGGTGTGGGAGGGTATCTCAGACACAGGTAAACACCCACCTTCAAAGGCGCTCTGGTTGATGTCTGTGGGATGGGCGGGCTGATCAAGACTGGCTGGGTTAGAACCTGGGAGAGACAAACCTTCCCAGACCCAAGGGACTGAACTCCCTCAAGGAGCTGACTGCAGTCCAAGGTTCGGGGGGTTGGGGGGGGCACTTCTGCTTCATGAAGACATTGTGATGGTAGGAAGATTCTAACTGGGACTCCTGGGAGAAGTGGGAATCTGAGACTCAGTGTGAACAGGGTGAGACTGGCACAGGCTGAGGGCAAGGGCCTCGTAGCAGGAACACATAAGGCTGAGTTAGGGGTTATTGAACTAGAGTCTTATTAAAGAAAAGGACTCTTATTAGAAAGCCCTACTTATTCTAGCAAAGGGCAGGTCTGGTACACATTTCTCCCTTTTAATTCTGACAGTTCGTTTCTCAGGACATCTTGCCAGATCCCCCGTTTGGTTCTTTGTCTTTCCTGAGCTTTCTCGGTGCTCTACAGTAACACAGTGTGACCCTCCCCTTATTGTGTGGCTCCTCCCTGGTCGCCACTGCTAGCAGACCGTGACCTCTGCAAAGCAGGGCCTGGGCTTGCTCTGTGTCCGCATCCCCAACACTCAGGACAGAGCACAGCACATCGTGAATATTCTCCCTGGGCTGCATGTCAGCATTATGCAGAGAATAGTTTACAAACAACCGTGCCTGGGTCTCAGCCCCAGAGGATTAGTCTGGGGTGGAACCCGGGCATGGGTCTATTGATATGTTTACAAAGTCCCTAGGTTATTCTAAAAATGCAGCTGTAGTTTATGGACCGCTGAAGTTGTGGACCATGGCTACGGAACATGGAGAGTGTTTCTGGAGACACTGCTCTGTAATGAACGCTAGCCTGGTCATCTCTTTTTCGGTCGGGCAGGGCTCGGGGAGGAGCAGCAATCTGATGGCTGATGCCGGGCGGCTTCCCAAATCTCTCCATTCAACCTGTCCTCGGAACAAGGGCAGCAGAAGACACCTTCTAGACACTGTGCACTTCTGGAGAGAAATTCAGTGTACATCTAGGCATAAATACGTAGGCCTGGTTCAAGGTGAACTCGTTACACTACCCAGTTTGGCTACGCTCTCACTGGCTGAGAATATAAAGGGGCTGAGCCTTCAGAGGAAGGGCTCCCCACCTGCAGCTGATTAGGGAAGGATCAGAGCCGTGGTTCCAAGTGGGGGCCATATTCTTTTCATCTAGAAAAGCCGCCTGAAACCATACGTCAAATTGGACAATTTAGAATAAATCAGGAAGATAAACTAGTTCTGCCTGTCCCAAATTTATTCTCGATATATAGGTCGGTCAGAGAGAAAAAGAGGGCTGGGGAGGACGGAGCCCACAATGTAAGCTTTCCAAAAAGAGTTGGGTGGGGGTGACGGTAAATATTAGACATGTGATAGGACTTTTAAAATAGGTCAAAGTCATCATTACAGTTAGGGAATGGTGGAGAGGATCACACATGCTTGCAGTAAAGCAGAGAGACACCCAGTATAGGGGTTGGTGGGGAGGGAGGGAGGGAGGGAGCGCACGAGAGAGAGTCTGTACTTTGCAAGATGAGGAGAAACGCTCTTGTTCTAGGAAACAGTGCTTCCGTCAGCATGTGGCGAGGGGCACACGTTCTCTGTTGCTTGCGCTTTGTAGCGATGGGTTTGTGGGGAGGGTTTAATTATGTCCCATCCGAAAGGCCGGAACAACATCGATGTCTGTCTGACTGCACACGCAGATCAGAGGCTACACAGTCATTTCTCAGATTTATTGTTCTTTTCTGGCCAATTCACTTGCATTTCAAATTGGCCTGCTTTCTCCCTCCCTTCCCAGCAAAGGAAAAGAGGTATGAGGGTAATAGCTTAAAGCCTCCGGTTGGTGGTCATTTTTCTCAAGCTTTTGGTATAATTTATGCCTAAGCAGACTTATCAGTGAGCGAGCAGGCTCTGAATCTGGCTGAGACGCAGGATCCTGAGATGCTTCATGAGACCTGTCTCTGAACTTGATTTGTACCTGCCTGACTTGGAAGGAATGTGTGGGGAAAGAGTCCAGGGAAAAAAGGACAGTAGAGTTGTGGTATTGGGGACCCTGCTGGGGAAACCAGGTCGGCCATCATGCCTTGAGCTATCTGAGGTCTGTGTTCTTTCTCCGGAGGATGGCTGGGTCATTAGTGGTATTTTCACTGTTGGAAGGAGGGTGGAGGGCTGTGCATTTTTCCGGTTTTTTCCCCTGTCTAAGGACCCCTTAGCCATTTGTGTGGGGTCAGGCTGTGCTGTCAGTGCTGTTGAAGGCACCTAGGCCCAGAGGTTTCCAGATTCTCCATTCTGATTCCAGCCCCTCGGCTAAGCAACTCTAGAGAATTACCCTGAAGTTAAGGAATGACATTCTATCCACGGAACTTTAAATATCAATGCACAGTCCGAGGTACGTTTGGGAGATAAGGTGGGGTGACGGAGTGTCGGAGTGTCATGCTGACCCTTGGAGGCACCTTCTGCACCTGTGGCTGAAGCCACCCCGGGGCTGGGTTGGAGGCTGCTGACAAAGTGGAGGCACAAAGCAAAAGGACAGAGAGGAGAAATGCCAGCCCTCCCCTCCCCCCGGCAGAATGGGGGGAGAGAGAGGTGGGCAGTAAGGGAAGCACAGAGGGAGGTTATTGGGAGGCTGGGCAGGGAGGCATTGAATGGCTTCCTGGGTAAATAGTAGCAAAAGTTTTACCACTGGGGAGTTTTTACCACCATTTCTCCTATGCCCATGGATACATGTTTTAAAACATATTGTCTCCCGAACAAGCAGCATGTATTAAACATTGGGCAATTTGTTCACACATGGAAAAAAGTAACAATAGATTCGTGCCATTTATCGTCCTCTGACCAGCAGAGTTAAATAGGGTGCTTACTTATCTTGTTTCCATTCAGACAAGGAATCTTGAGACATTGCAATTAGCCAGTGTGGTGATACTGAAGAGGGGTATACAATTTCTATTAAGCTTTTTGAAATATTACAAATCGTTCACAGAGCCCCATTTCTACAGTGGAAACCTTAAGGGAACCCATTGCTGCTGGGATATTTTTCTCGTGTGTTCCATTTGGGTATTACAAGCAACACAAAACTGCTGTAAATAGCTGTGTACACAATGCGTGAGCCCTGTGACCAAGAAGACATGGTTTAAACCCAGCTCCATAACCTATGCTTCTGTGGCTTTGGACAAGTTACATAAACCTCAGAATTTCCTCATTTGTAGCGTGGGGAGAAGCAGTGTAGCAGATGGATGAGATTTTTTTCTGTGAATTAAATGAGATGGTACATGTAAAGCATTTAATATAGCATCTGTCATAGATTAAGTGATTAAAAATATTGAATGGTGATAATAATTAGAATTGTTAAAATGGGATAATATGTATTCCCTGCATTTTCCCAAGATGCACTGAGATAATAAATACAAGGCACACAGCCCATTCCTGGCACATACTAAGAATTCAGCAAATGTTCACTGGGTTGTTTATCCACAGGCTCCTCCTGTTTCGAAGAACAAAACACTAAAGCAGACACCTCCGAGGTGCATTTCCTAAGTGGTCCCAGCCAGCCTCCATTCAGCGGCACTAAGACGCTAGACTTACAGACCTTGGGAGGTTTAATGTTTTCTGCTCTAGGCTGTAGGTTGGAGGTTCCAGTGTATTTTAATAAATGCCCCACAAAGCAACTTACAGGATCTGAATAAAAGAAATGCTTCTAAGCACAATTGGATATTTTTTGTTGGAGGCAATAGGTTTGTGGGGTTTTTTTTTTCCCTGAATACTTTAAGTGGATTTTTTTTTTTCACCTGCAAATGGAACTTAAAAGCATTTGATAAATGGAATAAAATATTTCATCATTTTGCTTTTTTAAGCGGTGTTAACCTGTGTGCCTCTGTAACGCTCCTGTCAGCTGACACCAGTACTCCGTGTTGTGAGCACTGGTTCCACTACCACACAGCGTGGGGCAGGAGATCCCCGGGAGGGGCTGCCCTCGCCCCTACGTGCAGGGCTGCCTGCTGCACACCCCCACGGTCCCTGGGGTGTATCCATTCAGTCCCCTGTGAGTGCGATTCCTTGGGTGTATTGACTGACTCCTTTTTTTCCAGTTGGAAATATTTCCATTTTCTTTATTATCATCATTATTATGAAAATTTTTAACAAGCCATAGCAAGTAAAATTATCCCCATAACCTCACATCTCTCCTTCTTCCCCATACTCAGCCATTGTTAATGGTGTGCCATACATTTTTCCAGATTTGGGGACATGGAAAAAATATTTATCAAAAATATACATGGGATTATATTACATGTGGCAGCCTGTGGTCTCTCTCGACTGACTATATTTAAGGATATCTTTTCAGATCAAGACATATTTGCCTTCTTTCATGCCACTGTGTGGATAAGCTGTCATTTATATAATAGGGTCCCTGATTTGGGGACATTTATCTTGCTTGCTGCATTGGGATATTATAAACAATACAATATACTATAAACAGCCGTGCACACAAATGTTTGCCTCATTGTTTACTTCAGGTGGATTTGCAGAGAGATTCATCATCTGCAAAATCCTGCCACATCCATTCATTTCTGCGGTTCCAAAACACAGAGGCAGCGGCAATTATGAGCCCAGACCTGGTGTCGGACAGGCCTGGGCTGCATCGCGGATCAGCACTCACACATGGTGTGTGGTCCCCACCAGGGTTCAGTTTCTCATCTGTAAATCTGTGTTAATAGAAGTATTTCCCTCATTTCATAGGTGCTTGCAGAATTCCTGAAGTTGACATATGTAAAGTACTTAGAAGAGGACTTAATATGTACTCAAAAAATATTAGCTATCGGTGTCGCAACTAGCTGCCGATTCCCAAAGCAATTCTGATATTGTGGGTGCCGTCATGCCTAGTCAATAGGTGAGGAGACTGACACTCAAAGAGGCAGGACTGGTCAACGCAGCAGGAGCATAGTTAGTGGTAGCTCCATAATCTCTGTGCAAGGAGAGACTCTCTATTTTCATAAAACTGAAGAGCATTGCAGCAGAGGTTGTCGGGAACCTAAAGTACCGCCACCCCCGCCCTCCCCGCCCACTTCTTGGCCCCACCCCATGCTTTGTGTCCTGGAAAGAGCGGGCAACTAGACAGGATTGAGCTTGGGTTCAGGCTCAGCCGCCTCTGAGTGGCTAATTCCTGGGTGAGTTCATCAACCTCTCTCTGATTCTCAAATCTCACATCTGGGGCTTCAATGGGGATTTAAAAAAAAAAAAAGTGATTATAGTTGTTAAGTCTATATGCACAGTTCTTAGCATATAGTATGACCTTGAGATTGCTAGGCAACAGCAGTGTCAGAAAGAAAACCCCCACCTTCTTTTCCTTTTATTGTACCTCTCTATGACTGTTGCAAATTCTCCCACTAGAGAAGGTTAGCCCACGGTGCAGAGACACCCAGGACCACGTGACAGCATTGCCTGAGTCCTGCCTGGGAAGTGGGGGACTACTTCATGGTCAGGAGAGATAGAGATGATGGGGTACCTCACAGAAGGCACTCAGCTTCACTGACCCTCCCATTCCCGCCTCTCTGAGCCCCTGGCTGCCTCTGTTGCTTGCATTACACAATGAGCTGCTGTGCAGTGATGTCAATTCTTTCCAGTTCACCCAGCAGGAAAGAAAAGAGCCTCAAACCTAGAACTCATGAGAAAATCACATGACCTCTAGGGGCCAGAGAAAGAGAGAGGGTGACTCTGTTTTGGTAATGATTGTTCCTATCTTTTGAAAGTTAGGATTTTGCCTAGCTGGTGTGGCTTGGTTAGTTGGAGTGTTGTCCTATAAACCAAATGGTCCAAGGGGTCGCAGGTTCAATTCTCCGTCAGGGCACAAGCCTAGGTTGCGGTTCGGCCCCTGATCAGGGCATGTACAAAAGGCAACTGATTGGTGTTTCTGTCTCACATCGATGTTTCTCTCCCTCTCTCTCCCTCCGTTCCCCTCTCTCTAAAAATCTACAGGCATGTCCTTGGGTGAGGATAAAAAAAAAAAAAATTAACCAGTATTGGCTTCTAAATTTAAAGAAAAGGAAAAAGAAAAGAAAGTTAGGAGGTGAGTGTTTGTGGTACCTTCAAATTAAGGAAGAAGTTGAAAAGACCTCTCATGTAGAGGGACACAGGGCAGAGAGAGACAGTAGCACCTCTAGACCGCAGCAATTTCCACGATCTTTTGTTAAAAAGAAAAGGCCTTTGCGTTTAACTCTGCAGCTGTGGCCTTGTGATCTTCATCTTAGGACTAAAAAGGCCTAAAGACAAAGCAGGCGGGGGGTTGGGGCTGTCCTTGGCATGGACACGCGCACCAGGCTGCCCGTGTGCTGACGGCGGGGGAGCCGTAGGCTGGGCATGGCCCAGCAGACCTAGTTTTTCAGTGTAGCTCTGACAACATTACTTGTCACTGGTCACATGACCTTGTGCAAACCCCTCCTCAAAGCTGAGTGTCGCTTTCTGTAAAATTGGGTCACGCTAGAGCTCTCCAAAATCTGGCACTGGCATAACTCAGTCACATTTTTGTCATTTAACATTGTCACATGTACTTTTACAAATTAAGCTTACTTATAAGCATTTAAACAGGAAAATTTAGGTTTGGAATCCCTGTAAAGATGGTAGATGAAACATAGCTCCATATTTTGCTCCCTCTGGAAAATCTACTGAAATAAAAGTCAAGAGAGTCTTGTAAAAGGAAGGTAAATATCATATGGAAAAGTACTGAATGACTTAGCAGACCCAAGAAGAGGGATTCCTAAGCCAGCAGTGCGGGAAGCTGACTTCTCATCGAATCTAAAGCAAAGGCTTCCCCGAGTTCCAGGAAACAGACGTAGCAGGGGCCCCTGGATGTGGGGGTGGAGGAGAGGGGCTCAGACGAGCAGGAAGGGTGGCAAACCCGTGTAAGAAGCACCTGACTGCAGCTAAGTCACTGGAGGTTTACTCTGTAAAGAGGACACAACACAGGGTGTCTGGACTACGAGACATTAGGTGCAGTGCCCTCACAATGATGCCGTCCTCCAAACAAGGTTTCAATCAAAGTGTATATCTTAGAAGCTGAAGCCTCTGGCAGTTTCCTCCCACACCACTCCTGGAATGCTGGCAGCCAGGCTTCAAGCCTCCAGCCAAGAGATCAGAGGATTCTTGTCTGTGAAATCCAACCAGCCCAAGAAGAAAGATGTGGATAGATTTGAGTCTCTCCAGCTGACCGTGCCTACAAGATCACCCTGCAGTGAAGCTCACAGACCCCAAGCTCTACCCATGGGCTCAGAGTTGGTTACCCACCTGGGAGTCATCCACCCTGAAATGTGAACAAGCCACCGCAGGTTACAGGTTAAGGAACAAACTCTCCCATGAAAGAAAGAGTGCAAAACAAGCAGACAGAGAGAAGCAGCTTGGAGGAAACAGAGACTCTGCAAAGCAAAGCAAACTTTTAGAAGAGGCAGAGAGAATTTTGTAAACTAGGAGAAGAGGCAATCATGAATATGGGAAAAGATAGTATAAAAGAGAACTAAGAGAAACCTCTGCTATTTTTTTTTTCCTCTAGATTTCCTCTTTCCTGTGGGGGAATAAGAAGTTGTACAAGAAATAGGAATTTGCTCACTACTTTGATGAATGACATTTGTATATCAAAATATTTTAAATACTAAATATTAATCAAACAAAATTATATTATAACTTTATAGGAAGAAGGAGAAATGGAAAGAATACAGGTGTCTAGTAGGGCAGGGGGAGCAACAAGAATGAAATTCCTTTCTTTTATGGTGGAGAGTTAATAGATAAAGTGCACAAATTTGTTTAAAGAAGGGGTAATATGGACATATTTTTGGCCACATGATCATATACACTAAAGTAACAACCATATATGTTAAAAGAAATTAGGAAGTTCCTCTGGTGGTGGAACATGAGGGACTGGTGGTGGTTTTTGTTTGTTTGTTTTTTGGGGGTTTTTTTTGGTCTTTTTTTATAAACTTTGGAGAGTGTTTCTAAGCTACATACATTTGTAAGGGATAAAAATAAACAAAATTTAACATCACTGCCATCAGTATTCAGCATCACTTGTGTAAGAGTAGAATTCTCAAATGGTTAAGATTATCATTGTCTTATGTAATCAGATAGTGAGCACATTTTAAAGTTTTATTTATTAAACTGGGGGAAAAGTTGACCAAAGAAAGAGCTGGCTCAGAAGTATTTAGGATTCTTGAATCTTGGGAGAGGAGATACTTATATCTAATTGTTGTTAGACATAAGACATGTAAAATTTTTACAGAGCAATAGAACTATAACCTTTAGCAAACCAGCAAATATCACACTTTTATTTTTTTCTACAAGTGAACCTCTGAGTGTACAAGGCTCTAATATTTCTGCTTTCTAATCAGCTGTGGATGTGGAAACAAAATTACATTTCCTAAGAGAGTAAGAGGACCCCCCAGTTGGTTTTATCTGTAATGTACTATTAAGAAGTCACACAATCCTTATTTTGCTTTATTTCCAAGTTTTGGTATCTTTTCCTGAACATTTGCTATATATAATGTAAACATATAAATTATATAGATATATAGATATAGATATATAGATATAGATATGTATATCTATGTGCATAGATATAGAGAGAGAATGTACACACACAGACACACACACACACTTTAAAAGTAGACACAATAAGACAATGTTATTAAGTTCTAGGAAGGTGCTGTTGTCCATCCGCTCTGGCCTGAGCACTGCCCTCTTTGTGAAAAGGAGTTTTGCATGAGCTATAGAATTGCTCAAGACACATTAGCACCAAAGGGGGATTTTTCTACCTGGTATCATCAGAAGGGTTAAAAGAAAACTGAAAAAATGGGACACCTTTCATATAATTTGATTCAATGTTGTAAAATGCTGTGTCTGTGTGTTATTACTTAAAATCATCTCCTATATGGCATGCTCTATTATTATTCTGGAAATACTATGGAGAATTAGTAATTTTGAATTCTATTCTACAAAGTCCAGGGGCTGGCATAGGGCCTAGGGTGAGCCAAGAAGATGAGGTTGTCCCCCCACCCCCCACTTTCGGCTCTTCCTACTTATTATGTATTAGGCTTATGCATGATGTGTTATGTATGGGGCTTATGTGTTAAGACTGCATTTAAAGAAGGGACTCCAAGTTCCTTCCAGGTATCACATACAGCTCACAATTATTAGAGGGAAAAAAAATCACTAACAATTTGCAGTGTGTTTAGGCTGGATGGATTAATTTCTTTGCCAGGGCCGTAATGGGAAGACTGGCTTTGTCATTTCAATTACAAGCCACCGTTTAGTTCAAGCCCGGGAGACACTTTCCTGGAGATTTCCTCTACTTGCCTGGCACTGGAGCAATTAACAGCGGGTGATTTGTGGCTGCATTTTTACTGCTTAGCACAGGTTTATCATCTTGAAAGTTTTCCATTTGCATATACGCTATACATTCTTTGGGTGACATCTCGATGCTATCCGGAGTTTAGATTATGCATTGCCTTTTACTGCACTTTCTGCTACGTGCCGGGAATCCGCAAGCCTGGCTGGAAGGCTGCTGCAGACCAAGGGGGAGATGAGTTGCCGCCGCCACTTATTGAGGGCTTAGTATCTTTACCTGCATTCCTTTATTTATTTCTCAGACCAGAACTTGGGTTTTCTATTGTTTGCCACCTTTTATTAATATGGAAACTGAGATTCAAAGAAGAAAAGTAATTTGTCCTAGGTCACCCAGCTCAAATGAGCAGAATTGAGATTCAGACTCGAGTCTGTCTGATCCCCAAACACTTTGCCACACCACCTCTCATACTGGAATCTTCAAAGTGAAATGAATTAAATTTGACAGTCTTCCACTTTTGAATACCAAACTTCCCGAGCAGTCTAATTGCTGCTCTTTGGATGAAGAAATGGCTATTTAAAGGAAGCCAGGGGCAGACAGGAGGTCAAGAGAAAAGGGTTTTATTATCTCTATTGGTACAGGAAGAGAGAGATGTAACCCCCCTGGGAAAAGCTTCAAATGGGAACCATTATATGAATTGTTAGTGGGCTTAGATTGATGACATTGCAAAGAAATGCAGAGAAGATAAGGGCGTAATGAATATATAGTACTGAAGATTTTCTAAAGGGAAAGAAAAGATCAGAAGTTACTGAAGGCAGAAGTTGGCCAGATTGAGGGCGGGGGTCTGTGCATCCTCACAGATGGAAAGAGGCTGATAAGGTCTCAAAATAGCAACCAGAAATCCATGTTCTGTTCCAGTCTGCCTGGGCAAGTTTGGGCAAGGAGCAGGCTCTGTAGCCAGACCGCTGGGTTTGAATCTTTTTTTCTTTGACTTTCTAGCTGGACGAGCCTGGACAAGTTACTTAGCCTCTCTGGCCTTCAGTTTTCTCATCTGAACAATGAATATCATAATGTCACCCATCAGTAGGGTGCTAGGTATTAGCGAGCACTCAGAAAACATTCGTTATTTTTGTTATTACCGCGAGCATCCCATTCACGTAACATAAAAAATTGGAGATTGTAAGCCAGTCAAGAGGCTTGACAAAACAAAGGGGAAAAGGAAGGCAGGAGAGAGGCTCACCAGCAGCCAGGAATTAAAGGCTGACACTCTCTCCCCTGCCCCTAAGCATCAGGAGGAAAATGCCAGAAATGAGGAAGGGGCGGGACGAGGGGCAGGCGGCTCAAATCTAGCCATAGACTGAGGTCTGATGGAGCATAACTTGTTTCTGTAAAACATATGCTTCAACGGAAGCTCTGGTGGCAGGGGTGCTCTGGGGAGCGCCGCGGGCCTAGAGAATCGGGGATTAGCCAAGGTGCAGAGGTGCGTCTGGGGCAGAGAGAGAAAGGAATCTCTGGGATGTTCGTCTTTGATGCCAGTGGTCATTGAAAGCATGTTGGGAAGGGAGAACAGTCTTTAATAAGCATATCTTTTTTCCTTTTTCTTACTGCAAATCTATTTTCCTTTCCTGGGTTCCATTAAGAGACAAATCACAGTTAAGCTGAAAGCCACTGAGTTTAATAAGGTGCTTATGAGTAAGTATCAGTGCTATTCGCTTTTCAGCCGCCATTTATTCAGCACTTTCTTTATGTCAGGCTCTGGCGAGGTCTTGGAGACACAGGCTGATGCCGCACCCAAGTCTCTGTCTCGAGCTCCACAGGGCATTGTGTCATGCTTCTCAGCCACCAGAAAAAGCTACACAGAATTCATAATTACCAATGCCTAGGCTCTCAGACCCACGGGATCTTCTGCACTGGAATTAGGTGTGTGCATTGTCCCAGGATTGCACGTGTCACTTCTGTGTTCACATCAGCCTTGAGAGACTGGGGAGAAACCCTTCTACATTTTGTAGATGAAGACACTGAGGCGCAGAGAGGTTAAGTGATAAGCGAGGTCGCACAGGGCTACTAAGGAGTTGGCTCTGAGACCCAGAGCTGCTGAATGTAATATCCCGGGGCCTTTCCACTTGGCCATGACCGCCCTCCCGGGCATGCATAGATGACACCCTATGTGGGCCTGAGAATGCAGGTGAAAATGCAAGAAACCCTTGCCTACTGCAGCAAATGCTCAAAAATCATTGCTCAAAACTCATATTTAAAGTGGGCAGAACCCCATAAATGTCATACCCTGGCTCACCATGGATTCCCCCCAAGGTGGATCATGCAGCTTCTACTGCACAAGCACCCCGTGGTTACAGTTTCCATCACATTAGCCCTGTCCTGGGCTCCAGAAATGACAGTTCCTCTATTTGTCCTCCCAGCCTAGGCGAGCTAGTGGCTGCCTGCTGTTGCTGATCTCTAGGTTATCTTGTTTAGTGTCCCGGCATCTTTGTCACCTGTACAACCTATGGCCTGCATTACATTCCCTCCATATTCCAGGCTAGAGCTGATTACACCGGTGAAGAAACCAAGGTGCAGAGAAGTTAAATAACTCAGCCCATGTAGTACGACAATTCTTGACCGAGTTAGTCAATTTTCTAAATCAAAAGTGTCTGATTCCAGAGCTTAAGCTCTTAATCTCTAATTTATATTTAATATGGTTAGTGGAATTCCTGGCATCTAGTGCCTGGTGGTGATGGCGATAAAGACGTGATGATGAAGACAAAGATGATGATGATGATGGTGGTGGCGGTGGGGGTGGTAGCGCTGATGGCAACGGTGATCTTGGTGATCACTGTGTCTGACCACTGTTGCACGTCCTTTGGAAGACATGTGCAGATGCAGTGTCCTGGTTGTCACACAGATGTCTCTGACTGTGTTGCAGGCCTTCACGTTCCACCACATCCAAGAGATCATGGTGCAGCTGCTCCGCACGGTGAACCGGACGGTCATCACGATGGGGCGGGAGCACGTCCTGATTGTGAGTAGATCCCTTCCTCTTGTCAACCGTGTCAAAGTGTGCCTGGTGGCAAGCTGGATTTTCTGAGGCACCAGGTCATGTTGTGTCCCAAGCGCCGGCCACTGCTTGTTTTGGAATGCAAGGGTCAGGTTTTTTGCCCGGTCGGGAGAACATGAGAGTTAACTGAAGTTGCTGAAAGAAGACGAGACATAGGGCTTGTCTACCAAGGTGAGTGCTCCAGCAGGGATGGAGTATCACTGCAAACACGGAGAAGTGAGAGAAGCTCTGTGTAAGTGGGCCTGGTAGGTCGCTCCACATTCACGCCCACCAGGGGCCTTTACTCCTGGCTTAGAGCCAAGCAGTGTCCAGTCACAGGGTCCTGTGAGCTTGGTTTTCTAAGTGGCTTCACTGTGTGTTAACTTTTCCCATAGATGTCTGTTAATTCAAGGTCAGTGCCAAATTTTGGGTTATTCTTCTGCACCAACATTTTATTCTATAGATCAGGAGATTGTTGCCCCACAGTCAAATTATTTTTTCTCTCTAGATGCAGAGCCCATCTCTAACCCTTTAACCTTTACCCACTTGCTCAAAGCCAAGGGCCAAAGCTAATGCTTACTGGGGCCAGTCACCAACATAAATGGGTATGTCCCACCACGTCACTCTTGCTCAGAGTCACCCGTGGTTTCCCATCTCACCCAGAGTAAAATGTAAACTGCCGCCAAGACCCGAAATGCCCCCTGCTCCCCTGTTCATTCCTTTCCATGTTCCTCGCCCATATAAAGCATGATTCCAGTTGCCACCTCCTTGGCTTGGCCCATCTCTCCCCCGAGCCTGAGGGCTTATTCTGTCATGTTAATCAGACATTGGCTCAGCGTCATCTCATGGGTGAGGCCTCCCTGTCCCAACTGCCCTGTCCACAATACCTACCACCACCTGAAGTATTTATATCCTTTTCTTTATTTGGTCATTGTCTGACTCTCCTTGTGAGAAAGTGCCCCCCAGGAACAAAAGGGATTTTGTAGCTTTTGTTCATATGCGTCTCCTACACCAGCGCCTGGCATATAGCGGGTGCTTGATAAATACTTGTCAAATGGATGAGCGAATGAATGAATGAATGGGTGCCAGCAGGGACCCTGACGTTTAAAAACAACAAGCGCTACACAGCTTTGATGATACCGTGCGGGTTTGGGTCAGACAATTTCCAGAAGTCCCAACTTCTCAAAAGAAGCTGAAAATCTGTATAATTTATATGAGATTTCCTAATACTTCCGTGTTGGCGGATAAGTAAAAGGAGACATTGATTGTGGGTGCACTATGGCCGTGCTTCATGGACACAGAACATGAGGTGCTGAGTGTTATTCTGGCTGTAGCTGGGCAACGACTTATTCCCGGGAAGCAATAGAGTGAAACAAGTTTACACCCATGCGGCTCTGTCCACGCACGTCAATGCGTGCGTACTTAATGTGTGTGAACACACATTTCAGGGAGCGGGGATGTCACAGAGGCCGCCAGCAGTGCCAGCCACGCCTGCCCTCCTGGGGTGGAGAGCCATGCGAATGGTCTCTGTCACATGTCTCACTTACCATCCTTCCACCTTAGAAGTATCATCATTTCTTATTCAGCTACAAGCTTCCATATCGGTGCTTATCATAACACGCCTTAGATAAGCATCTTAGGCCTCCTCTAATCTTTATGCCTTTTCCTTGGAGCCAGACCTGAAGATGGTCTCAGTCCATTGGTTCATTTCATACGGCGCCGGCTCTCAGCCCTCTTTCTCCTTTAGAAGCGGGCCTTTCAAACAGCGCCTGGATCATAGGAGGCACCAAATACCTGGTGCTTATTGTTATTTTCCTTCCTGTTGAGTACCAGGCCCTTCTCTGTCCCTCTGCATTAGTGACACAGGCGGGTGGCCACAGCCCGGCCCTCATTCGCCGCAGCCCGCGCTCTGCACTTGTTGTTTGGTGCTCGGCCCCGGCTGCTTGCCCTTCTCTAGCACACGCCCCCGCCGCCGCCCGCTCATCTCTGCCCCGCCCCTGCCCGGCCCCAGGGTTGCAGACGCCCCGCCGTCTACCAGATTAAGTCACAGACGCGTTAGTCTGCCCCTTCTCTGCTCTGTCATCTGGCCGCAACCAAAATTTTCCCTTTCATTTCCTTTTCCCCACCCAAATATCCAGCCAGAACGGGTGCCTGCCTATTGTGCAAACACACCCGGCACGCTCTCACTTGCACGCCGCCCTCTTGCCTAGAGTTCCTTTAGGTGCCATCTCTACGCCTTGGAATCCTACCTGGCCGTCAAGGTCTGGCACAAATGTCTTTCCTCATACAGCTACCCCAAATCTCACCAACCTGGTTGGGAGACCCCCTGCCCACTTCTTCTAGGTCACACAGCTCTCTTGTCCTTTTGTTAAAAAGTTTTACTGAAGCATAATTCACAGACTGGAAAATTTAATGATGCGTCTGAGTAAATAAACGCAGTTGTGCAGCCATCACCGTAATTCAGTTCAGAGCCTTCCCTCCCCCCGCGAAGTCCCACGCGCGGTCACTTCCTATCCACTCCCCCGCTCCCCCGCCCCGCCGCCCCAGTCCTATGCAACCACTCACCTACTTTCCGGCTCTTCAAGCTTTGCCTTTTCTGGACAGTTCGTAGATGTGAAATCCCATGTCTGAGGTCTTTTGTGTCTGATTTATTTTCTTGGAATAGGATTTTGAGATTCATTTATATTTTAGGATGTGTAAGCACTTAATTCCTTTCTGTTGCTGAATAGAGTAGTACATTGTATGAATATACCATGTTTTGTTTATCCATTCACTAGTTGATAGACATTTGAATTGTTTCCAACTTTTCGCTATTATGTATAATGCCGCTATGAATATTCATACAGATTTTGTGTGAACATATTTTAATTTCTCTCGGGGAGAAACCCAGGAGTGGAATTGCTGGGGGAATGTGGGAAGCGTATGTCTAACTTTGTAAGGAACTGCCAAAGTTTTCCATAGCGCCTGCGCCATTTTACTCCCACCAGCAGTGGCGGGTCCTGGATTATCTGCATTGTCTACACTTAGCATTGTCAGCCCTTTCAATTATAACAATTCTAGTGAATTTAACAATTCTAGTTCTATCTCACCGTGGTTTTCATTTGCATTTCCCTGATGACTAATGATTTTGAGCATCTTTCCATGTGCTCTGCCTCTTTTTTTTTTTTTTTTTTGAGTCATTTTAATCTGTGAGCTTCCCATACATGGCTTCTTTCTTGTACATTAGACTCTTGAGGCCTGGACCAATCTATAGAATGGGATAATAATAGACCTTTTTTATAGAAAGAGTTGCTGTGAGAATTAAGTGAACTGATATGCTAGAAGCATCTGCCCAGGTGGTTTTTATACATGATATTCATTTATTCATCCACTTAGTATTTTGTGAGAACTTCTTGTATCCTCAGCACAAAGACTCAGAAATGAGTTAAGTATGGTCTCTGCCCTCCAGAAAACCATGGCTTCCTCCACTGGGAAGTCTCTCAAGTGCCCCAGTTCACTGTGTCCCAAACCCAACTCGTCACCAGACCCTGGAGCCCACTCCACGCTCTCCCTGTGTTCACCATCTCAATTTATGGTACTAGCCTCCTCCTGACTCCTCCCACTCCCTCACCTGCCACTTCTGATTGCCCACTAAGTGCTGCTGTTTTCAGCACCTCTGGCCCCAGTCCCTCCCCACCTGGCTCCCTCATCGGCTCTCAGAGCCCCTGTCCACTCTCAGTTATTGGGCTCATTGTGCTTGGCCCATTGCGAGGTGATTTTCCGTTTCTGTGATTCATGCCCCCACATTCTGTCAACTCCCTGGAGGACCAAGACCACATTTTACTCATTCTTTTATCCTCAACACCCAGCAGGGCACCTGGCACACTGTGGGTGCTCAATAAGTGTTTGCTGAAATAATGAATGAGCGAAGTACTCCCCCAAATACTGAGCTATGTCAAGCCTCCACATTTTTGTATGTGCTTTTCCCTCAGTTTAGGTCACTCTTCCTTCTCAATGAATGCTTTTTCTAAATGTGGGGGGCCAGCCCACATCTCAGGGAGGCGGGAAGCAGAGTAAGGAATTGTCTGCTCAGACTTTCCCTACCCCCCCCCATTCCAGGAACCTTACAGAAGCTCTGAGTTGAAGCCGTGTCGTTAGTCCCAGTAACCCTCAAGTTTGCTGGTGTAATTACGGTGCCGAGAGTGCTGAGCAAGGGGCACTGGATGTGGGCGGCAAGTGCAGCTCCCTGGGAGCAGGACAAGAGGGAAGAAACAAAATTCTTAAGATATAGCTTCATTGTCATGAAATGGCATCTCTAGCAATTCTTAGAATAGAACTATCTCCTCCAAATTAAAGAAAATGATGTTGGAAAGTAATTACTCAGGGGCCAAGGGTCCCTGTCCTAGCGCTGAAAGCCCCAATTTAACTTCAGATTGAAATCTGACAAGGAGGAGAGATCCCCATTCCAACCGTCACTTTTAATTTTCCAGATATGATTTTTATTGGTTACCTTTCATTGCTTGGGAATATTAAACAACCACTATTTATGGCAAACAGCCGACACATCTCGTACTTCTGACATGCCAAGAAGGCCTCAGTCGGGCATGGGGCGGCTGGTTTCTCTCATGTCATTATGGGATTAAATAGAGACTCTTTTCTTCTTTGTAGGAGTGGGGACATTGCAGTAAAAGGTGTTCGCTGTTAGACTCGCTGGCGCCGTAGGGCCAGCGTGATTGCTTCTTGAGCATGGTGCGTGGCGATTATCACGTGCTGGAAATGACCGTTCCAGCCTTCCTCTGTAGATTGCCTGCCTGAACCACCGAGTGTCTGTGATGACAAATGAGCAAAAGCAAATTTTACAACAACAAAAAGCAAAACACTTTTACATGGTTGCTGCTCTATCTTCCTCTCCTTGCCAGAATCTAGTCTATGTTGTTAAGTAGCCAAGGAGTTTGACTTTCATGCTGAGAAAGGCAGCACGGGTTGGTCGAAAGGGTATTTTGGACAAGGGAGAAGGGGGGAAGGTCTCCACAGACATTCTGCAGAGGTTTGGCTCTGTGACTTGATGCTGATTTCACTGCTCTAGACCTTGATGTCTTCTGGGCCATAGACGCTATCATTTTTGAGATGTTTGCCGTATATCTACCTTTCTTGACTTGGCCAGTGCCCATTCTCTTTCCCTATCTCCCAGCCTTCTGAGTCTGGGACAGGAAATACATGTAATTTCACGGACCAACTCTGGTGGGCTGGTACTAACTGCCTATCATACCGCATTGAGAAAGATTCCGTGGGAAAGAAGTGCTGAATTGATTAGTGATGTCTGTCATGAGCATAAGCGGGAGAGCTGTGGTGTGTGTGAGACTCTTGCAAATATTATGTATAGACCGAGATCGTTGGTGTTTCTCTGGTCCAGACCGAAAGGTCTTGCATAACCAATATTCTCTTCCCTGTAGCCTTGGTTCCTTTAAGAAGACTGTGGTTACAGGGCAGAAGATAATGGAAAAAGCCAATAATCCGAGAGTTTACATTTTACCAGGAAATGATTTCTACATACCACATGTCCTATTTTCTAAAATGTGAGAGGCACCATGATTTTAGGTTCCCAAAGAGAGTGAACATGCTATCAATTACATTGTGACACAGTGGTCTATTATTGCATTGATTGTAGTCTTGGGAGATGTTAAACTATAAAAAAGCAAGTTTCACTGAAAATCCCTGCCATGTGATGGAGCATATCTTTGGGTCTCCTCAGGTAATTGTCATCATCTCTCATTATTCAGGAGAATAGACTGAGTGTCATGACCAAAGTCACACAGTTAGTAGCAAGGTGGGATGTGAACGCAGGGATGGGGACTTAGGGGTGTATGTTGTGCTGTACAATAGGTCTCAGAGTACTGTGAGGGAAAATTCCATGCTTGTTTATGCAGGATGGGGGGCGAGTGTCTCAGGGAACCCTTACGGCCAGTGCGTCCCCCTGCTGACTGCTCTAGAGCAGGCTGTCCCTGGCCTCTGGCCTCTGGCCTCCGGCCTCCCTAGTGCTGGGGACTGACACCCTCACTGGGGGATTCCACCAGGGAATGTAAACACTGCCAGAAGTTCTTTGAAGGAAATAATCTGGTAATTTTGTTAAAATTGGGATCTAGTTTTTATTTCGGGGAGATAAAATGAGCCTTTGGGCAATATATTTTGGGCCTAATTACCCTGGTTTTCTCAGAGGAGTCTATTGAATGATTGAATAAAGGTAAATACTGTTGGCATCATGCCAGCTCCAGGAGTTCAGAGCATTTTGTTCTAAAAGGAAAAAAATATAGTAGAAATCACCCCATTCTTCACTGCTACACCTCACAACAGCACTGACGACTCCAGAAAACACCTGAGTCTTCAGAGAGCCAGGGTTTCAAAGCTCTGACTTCACTTTCCGAATGGCAAATGGCCCCCCTATGTTACTACTCTCTACCACACTGTGGGACCACAGACTCCAGGGAGCCTGTGCAGGGGCCACAGCGAGACAGTGAGACCTGGGTTCGGACTTAACCCTGTCCCATGGAGAACAGGTATGAGGACAGCCTAGGACCTGAGGAGGTGGGGTCCTAGCCAGAAACAGTGGTTGACTCTTGACCTTCACTCAATGACCCAACGCTTTGTTAAAAACCAGTATTTAGAGTAAAGTATCCGCACATGTTATTGAGCAAATAACCTCTTTTAGGTAGAGAACGAAACACCTTAGGTACCCCACTCAACCTACATCACGTGCTCATATTGTCCATATGAGATAAGTGAGGCTCAGAGAGGTTGTGTAGTTTGCCGATAATCACACAGCTTGTTAATGGAAGAACTAGGATTGAACCCAGACAGCAGTTTCCAGAGTCCCTGCTCATAAATACTATACTGTTTTATTCACTCCTGTACTATTCACACCTATCAATATTGTTCATTAGATAGCAAACATTTTAAAAGTACAAATGAGCTGCCATAAAACCAGCCTCTGCCCTGCGTAGACCATGGAATCTCATGGGATAACCTGTGTGGACACTTTCAGAAACCCATAAAGCAGCACAGACTTTTTCGTGGTTTTACGACAATGACATCTTTAGGATCATCTCCTCAATTCTGGTGATTGAACCATAAAAACCTACACAATTAGAGTAAGAACTTTTTGTTTACCTGAGCATTGGCAGGTAGGAAATAGCAGGTTTCACAGAAGGCGACGAAGCTATAATGGAGGCATGGAGATTCTGAAGGTTTTGGAGGGAGGGAGAGTCTCCTCCTTCCACACCCAGGCATCTCTCCAGGCTCCATGCACCCTGGGCCGAAAGGCCTCTCACATCCAAATGCTTCTCTCCACCACCAGTACAGCTAAGCCAGGCCTGACCCTGGGCGTCTCTCACAGCTGCCGTTGCTACACCTTCTCATAAGACACAGCCTCCTCTCTTGCCCCCTTTGAATTCACACCATAGTTAGTTGTGGTCTTTTACGGTAGAACTTTCTTGGTGAGAAAGCATCCATGGCCTCATGGTGGCTGAGAATCGAAGAGGCTGACAAAGGTTCTGATCCCCTGTCAAAGAGCAAACAGCAGTCAGGGGGCTCCAGCCCCCTTGCCCAGCATCACACTCCTGGGAAGGAGGAAGTTAGAGTCTGAGCCCAGGTCTACAGAGTTTGAAGCCAACATCTTACTCATTTCACTGTACGTGTCCGTACAGTCGTCTTCCTGTGGTAAAACTGATTTGAGAAAATTCCTGAGAGAGTAAATGTGTGTGTGTTAGAGCAGGGGTCCCTAGGCTTTTTGGCACCAGGGGCTGGTTTAGTGGAAGACAGTTTTTCCACAGACTGGGGTGGGGATGGGGATGTAGCTCAGACGGTGACGTGCGGCCTGGTTCCTAACAGGCTACGGAGTAGTACCAGTCCATGGCCCAGGGGTTGGGGACCCCTGTATTAGAGGGAGATCAGGTCACAAAAGAAAAGAAGCAAAACGTTATACAAGAGACCTGAAATTCCACAGGTAACCAAAAGGTGGCATTGTTCATTTAGGGGGCTTGGTTGCTGCTTGATATGGAAATGTGGATGTTGTTTAAGTCTTCGGGTCGGGGGTGAGAGGAGTACTTGACCTAAAATATATATGCAAAAAATGGATTAGTATCTCAACTCCCAAAGAGCCCGTATGACATGTTGGCAGAAGTCATTTATCAAGGTAGACTTTGTGGACCTGGGTCTAGTTCTTGACTGACATGAAGGATTTGAATAGTTGGAGAAGAAGGGTTAGGGGTATTGTAAGAGGGAGCAGCATCCCCCGCCTTCTCTCCTGCTCTGGGAAACCTCCTCTCATTTCTCAAGATCATTTTGCTTCAGTGACCTCGTTGTTCCCTGTCCCTTTTTCAATTACAGCACCACCATGTCATACTGGAGTTGTCTCTTTATGTAGCGAGTTGTCTCTTTACCTAACGAGTTATCTCTTTACCTAGCTCTGTTCCATGCTAGACGAAGGTCCTTGAGGAAAGGGACTGCATCCTTTTATCTCTGAGGTTCCTGTCCATAGGCCCAGGGCTGCACGGGTAGCTATGGGAGTGAATGAGCGGAACGAACAAACTAATTGAAAGTACAGATTAATGTCTGGTTTTAAAAGAACTCTGATTTAAAAAGAGTTCTTTAAATTCTTTAAAAGATGAGGAAAGATTTGTTTCATGTCAGGCTTTCCCTTAAGGAGCTTTTAAACATGAAATTCCTGAATACTTTACTAGCCTTGTGTGGTCTAATTCTTTTAGACAAGTTAAAGTTTGAGAGCTGTGGTATAAGAGCCAGTTTCCTTCTCCAAGCCATCCTTCTGTTCCATAATGAACCACAGCTCAGGGAATTCAGCGGAGATACAGGTTCTTGGTGAAAACAGCGTCTGCATCCTCCCTGGCAGCCCCGTGGGGCAGGCCTTGGCTCTGAGCGGAGTGCTCAGACATAGCAAACCTTCTGATGCTGATGCTGCCCTGGCAGCGTCACACGTGGCTCAGTGACACACACACAGGATGTGAACTCAGGCCCTGGGGAAACTGGCGCCTGTGCCAGAGCCTCCACCAGCCACCCAGAGGCTCCTGCCATCGGCACCCAGAGAGGGGGAGGCAGAAACCGAGTTTGGGAATTCAGCAGTGAGCATTGGGAAACACAGGACCAGTGCGTCATCACCCTAATGAAATTACCTCCGAGTGTCTCGGTGCTGTTTGGCTTCTGTTGGTGGAGCTGGACAGATCTGACTCTGAGTAAGTCATTTTAAGTGTGTTAGTGTGTTTTTAAAGGTAACACTCCACGGCATCTCCTGTCCTGTTTGCGGGCACTGAAGGCCAGCCTTTTCTTGTCTTGGGAGAAGTTTAGAAGCTTTAGAACTGTAGTGCATCTGCCGTCTGGGCACCGACTCAGCTCCCTCGTGCCCAACCTTGCTTTCCGAGGGCTATGGGGTTGGGGTGCAAGGTCTGGAGTTTGAAAGGGTTTCTCTGGCTGGGAACTGACCCTCCTTTGCTCGAAAGGAGTGAAGAGGCCGTATTTCACAGCTAGGAAGTACCTTCACAGTCATGCCCTCATTTCCCTCACCTGCAGAATGGCGCTCATGATTACTACCTGTCAACCCGTGGTGAAGACTGGTCAACAACTTACCTGTAAAGTTCACATCACGGAGCTTCACAGGCAGCAGGCCCTCAGCAAATAAGAGCCGTTACAACTCTCCTTCAGCGCTCAAGTCTCCTCCCGACTCCGATGCACGTGTTATGAATCAGATCACGAACTATTTTATGGTCTCAACTTGGGGTCTCTCTTGAATTTGTGAAGTATCACTAAGCTGTTGCTACAGCTGGGTTGTAAATGAAGCCCCCTCGAGATGAAATTAGCCCCCATAGGTCTGCTACAAAGAGTGGAATCCCAGACGAGGAGGGGAGGAGGAAGCCCATAATGGCGTTCCTCCCTGAGGAACTGGAGCTGCCCAACTGTGATGCACAGGCTTCCTTACACGCCTCCCCTCCCTGTTGTCCCTGCCTGGGACACTGGCCTTCTTAAGTGACTCAGAGGAATCACTCCTGTCAAACGATCCTTCAAAATCAGAACCTGTTTTTCTAGATACTATTTTAATGCTTCTTTCATATAGTGATGGCTTTGCACGGCCATTAAATATTTATGATTTTTTTTTTTAATAACATGAGGAAATTCTATGACTTAAATATAAAGGAAGGATCACAGGAATACAGCAACAACAACAGGAAAGTCATGAGGGACCCTGAAGGTCAGGGGAGGGAAGAAATGCTGTCACTCACCGGTGGCCCTGGATCTCCCAGAAGTCAGGCACAGGGACCATGTTCTGAAGCTAAAATTCTGTTGGCATCTTCTACTGAAAGGACACATGATTTGTACATTTCCGTAGTTTCACTTTTTCTAAAATTATTTTGCTTTCCTTTTATAATCAAGAAAAAAAAACCTTAAACACTATTTTATTTTTTTTAAAAATAAGAGTTAATGAGATAGTCAAGCATTTTCATGTATATAAATTTCACTTTTCTTCTAACCAGCCTGTGAAGCCAGATGGTTCCACTTTGAAGGCAGAGGTGGGGGAGGGAGGTGAAGGTACTTGTTTAAAATTGTGCAGAAAGCCAAGGGCAGAAGTGAGGACAGCTGGTCTTGTTCTGATCTGTCCCTCTACCCTGGATGTTTTATCTCTGTATCTCCTCCCAATTCATTCAACAAGCCTCCATGAAGCATTTACAGCATCACAGACAATGCGATGAACACTTGGAGGGCCCCAGAGATACAGGCGACAATTCCTGTCCCCCAGGCCTTTGTGCCCTGGCGGGGACGAGTGTGAGCGATGAAATGTCAAGGCCACGTAAGTGGCTCCCTGTGAAAGCACCGTGACCCCGTGGAGGGCGGGCTGACTAATCCCACGGCAAGGGCGGGGGTGATCAGAAAAAGTCGCAGAGAGGAGGTGACATTTAAATTGCAACTTGCTGTCTGGCACAGGAGTTAAGAACCCAAGCTTCCAAATGTGGCAGACCTTGAAAGAGCTTCAGCCTTCACCACCTCATACTTGTGGACTTTGACAAATTACGAACCGCCCCCCAAAGCTCAATTACCCTTCTGGAAAATGGGAGTAATCATAAGTGACCTCATGATAATTTTTTTAGAAGCCAATAAGATAATGGAGGCAAGTCATTCGGAAGTAGCCCATGGTAACTTCAAGAAACTGGAGCTTAAAAAAAAAAAATCACAATTCATAACGATGTAGCTACTATTCATGTATTCTGTCAGAATGAAAATTATTTTCCATGGTAGATAGGTAATGGAATAGTGTCCCAGGCTGAGGGGACAGCGCGTGCTAAGTCACTGACATTTTGGGAAGTGGCAGGAGATGGGCACAGGAGAAAGCGGAGTAGCAGGAGGTTAGACGGCGCGTGATCGCAAAGGGCTGTGCTCGCTGTGGGAGGAGCGACGCTCCCACGGGACGGTGCTCCAGGACGGCAGCAGGGCGCCATTAGAGATAACATTTTAAAGAGCCAGGGAATGGGACGGCCTGACGTGCGCCGAAGAGAGACCTGAAGGCAGCTGAGAGGAGGCTGGATCCATGGGAACGGGGAAGCTGCAGGGAAAGCAGGCCAGTGCTGTGGGCTACGTGGAGCGGGCAAGGGCTCCTGGCCGAGGATTTGGTTTCAGTTAAAGACCTTTTGGACGTAACGCTTGACAAGATAAGGAAAGCAGTTCCTCTCCTCACGACACGATGTGTCATGGAGAAGGGGGGAGAAAACTGAAAATAGCCATACTTTAAGACAAATAGTCGTCACAAGAGAATAACAAGGACAGCCTTGAGAAGGTCAAAAGGGGGGGGGGGCACGGCACCAAGGGGGCTGGCCAGAAAAGGACATGTGCTTATTTCTGGACCCCCCACCCACAGTGGGCCACGGCGAGCGAGGGCAGCACCTGTAGTTTTCTGGCCTGGCACAGAGAAGGGAACCAATAACTGGGTACCGGAAAGTAAGTGACTGTGGACCGAGGTTCATCTGAGACGTTTCCTCGGAGCCGGAGGATGCGTAGAGTGGTGAAGAGGGAGGGACCCATTTCAGGAAACCCAACAGATCAGCGGCCGAGTTTGGGAGTGTTGGTGCGTTCCCACAGCTTCGCGTTTGCTCTCTTGACCCTTAACTAGAGAAGGCATGTTGTTGTGGGTTTTTTAAAAAATCTTGAAACAAATAAGCAAACAAAAAACAAGGACCACAGCCCATAACTTCTCCATCACCCACAGAGGACCTGTGCCTGCAGGACTGGGCACAGTCAGGCTTGGCGTGCTGGGTGGAAAAGCTTTGTGAACCACTCTTGGTTTCAACAATTACAGTGACTCAGTCACCCTGACCGGTGGGGCTCAGTGGGTTGGGCATTGTCCCGCAAAGCAAGGTCACCGGTTCGATTCCTGGTCAGGGCACATGCCTGGGTTGTGGGTCCCGAGATGGGGAGAGTAGGAGAGGCAGCTGAGCAATGTTTCTCTCCCTTGCTTTTCCCCTTCCCCCCTCTCTAAAAATAAATAAGTAAAATCTTTAAAATAAATAAATAAAACTACATTGACTCAGTCCATTTGGCTCAGGAGAAAGAAAGCCTTTTTGTCAGCATCGCCAGGGCATCACGGCATTACGTGTGCTGCCTGGGCAACCAGCCCAAGTGCCCATGTCAGGCCGCCGTGTTAGCTGGTGATTTAAATGTATATATCTGTTGAACTTTTGCCAGGAAAAAAAAAATACGGATCTCATTTGAATGAAATTTAATGTAAGATAGCTATGGATTCTGAGAATTTGTGAAAGACATTCATAATAATAAAGCTTTTATTTGCTTTGGAGCAAATAATCCTTTGGTGTGATGTTTATTGTCTTTTCATTTCAGTTGTGGTTTAAGCCAAGGCAAAATGCTCTGCCCAAAATGCTTCTTCCGTTCAGCAGACCCTATCTCCTTTAAATTGCATTTTGTCTGAAATGGACTAGGTCACATGTAATAAATTCTGGCATTTTAATGGAAACATTACAGCAAAAATAGTTAACAATCTGCTTTAATTTCAAAACCAATTTTCCCCTTCATACGGTAAGGCAGTATCGTGGTAAAATGTGCAAAATGCATCAGGATTTAATTATGGCGGCAATTTGTTCTGAAGGGAGGTTAACTGGGTTGCCAGTATTCTGGATAAAGGTGCTAGGGGCTTGGCAGTTGGGGGAGGATAGCAGTGGCTCGGTGTTCCTGGGCCCTGAGTACCACGCGGACCACAGTGGAAACAGAAGCCCTGGGCACATGAGCTGTTGAAGGTCCAGATCCATGGGAGGCTGGATCCTCCTGGGAACACAGAAAGGGCCCGTGCACACCAGCGGGCCACCCCCACGTGAGCACTGATAGTCAAGGAAACATTCTGGGAATCATTTCTTCATGCCTCCCCACTGGATCCAATTAATTCATTAACTTATTCCTGCAACAGATATTTGAATTCCATTGTACAGGTGTGGGAGATACAAAGGTGAGCAAAAGGAAGCAGGATTCTATCTTAGGAAGGTTATAGGCTAATAAGAGAGAAATACATTCATCAATGGATGATACAAATGTATGTACAAAGACAACTGTGCTGGTGACTTTGATGGAGGGGTCCCTGGTGCCAGGCGAATGTGTGAGAGGGGGTACTCCACGTGGTGTGGGCAGCACTGAAGGCATTCGTGGAAGACAGTCGTGGAAGGTTTTTCCTGAGAAGTTCGGAGTCTGTTCTTTGTTTTCCTGGGAAACGTATACGAGAGATTATGATGAACAGTATCCCTGTCATTTGGGCTGCTGAAACATCCTTCTTAAGTTTCAATTTTATAACCCAAATCAACCCAAGCTAGTAATGGAGTCTTAAAACCTAGGAAAAAATATGTAAGTTTATTGCAAAAGATAATATCCCATTTAAAACAGTTTAGAAATTTACAAAACCTTACATTCTACATAGTTTTTAAGAAGGTGCTCTACAGATGAGCTGGTATTAAGTTCCAAGTATAGTGAGTACACATTTTCCTTAACTACAGAGAAAGCAGTGACATAAACTCCTGCAACCTAAGTTGATATGTCAGTCTTTTTTCCTTCCATTTTATAAAAGCAATTTTTGCTAAATTAATGTCTCTCCATAAAACCATGTAACCTCAAGTAAGCGTTTTTGTAGACTACCATGGTAGATGTGACATAATATTTTACAAAGAAGTGATTTTCGCATGAGTAGATGGGTATAGAGTTTTAGTGTATGTATATGCGTGGGTTTGTCTTTGTTTTTGTTTTTTTTAACAGAGATGATCATTTTTGTTAGCAGGAGGGTGTTTACTGAATCCCTTTCCCTCATAATGATTTTAAATGTTCAATTTCCAGAAGAGCCCTCCTTCCCAGTTTCAGGTTGGTGGCTCGAGCAGTGCTGTGTTGTGCTTTGGTATAGAATCATTACAGTCTCATTTGGTTGTATTTCTAGAAATGACATCATTTTCCACCCAATTTCATTTTTCAGTTGAGTGTTTATCCGATGCCCTCAACTCAACATAAGGATATAAAAACATACGCTTTCTAATTACCCAAGGATTGGGTTCTACTTTTTGTGAGAGTGACCTCAAGTGCCTCTCCATTACGCCAGGCTGGCTTTGGCAAATGATCCAGCCCAGCCCCGGGCCATTCTGCTCACGTGATGTTGGACCATGCACTGAGCTTGTGAAGCAGGCAGGGCAGGTGTTTATATCTCCACCTGAGAACGGACAAACAGGCCCTGGAAATTTAAACAATTTGTCACAGGGTAATGGACTAGGCTCTTCTGTTGCCTGGGTCTCTTCATTCCCAGAACAGGATTGTTTTCATTCGAGCACGCTGCCCAGGAATATAAATTAATCTGAAAATTAGTGTAAGCAAAGCAAATTAAGATGGAAGCTCTACAACAAGATCAAATTACATAAGAGATCCCACATGATTTTGCTTTAATGGATTATCCTCTGTGCTGTTCTTTTCCATTGTTGGGGCCAACCGAGAGTGGATTGTGTGGATACGGAAAGATCTGTGGCTTTTAGCCAGTGGTAGCATATCTTACGAAATGTGGCTTCCTAAGTATGACAAGTGTATTTATCTTAATTCCAACTTAACATTATGGATGCCGGTCTCATTTTGTGGGTTTAAACATTACACTAGAAACAGAACAAGAACATCCTGAATGACATTCCAAGACTTAAATACTGCAAGCTGAGATTCCTTGCCAAGTTTCCCTCTTGCTTTCACTGAAATAGCTTCTGCACTGCAGCACTGTGGCAGGGCAGGTGCGACTGTCAGAGGGTTTGCTCAGCTCTTCTCCATTTGCAGTGGGGCACATGCACCCCACATTCCCACAGGATGCTGTACTCCGCAGACTCTAACTCAGACAGCCGATCTGGAGCTAAGGGGGTAACAAAATGCCTTCTTCACTGAACGCCATGTTGAGCTTTAGGATCCCTTTCCTAAGCAGCCTCAGTCCAGCCACAGGCTGGTAGGGAACTTAACGTGGACTGTGAGCCTTACCAACCCACGCCTCGTCCCCAAGAGTTTGTAGCAATTGCTTATGTTAATAGTTTGCTCAGCCATGCAAGTTTGACTGGACCCACCTGTATAGGGGTCATGTCAGAAGAGTGAGCCCAACTTTAAAAGAATTCAGACTTTGGGAAGGAAAGGTCTTTAATACTAAAATAGAAAAAATATATATCCCCATCCCTCATCCTGCTGCTTCTTCAATCAGGCGACCATTGCCTGGTCACCAGGAAGGGAGATCATGTAGATTATCATACTTTTGAATATATCTACAAAGGTACTGTGGGGATGAATGAATGAGAACCAGTGTTGTGTTTTATCTCAGTCTTATTTATGTTACTGATATGATGAAACAGATAGACAGGCTGCTGGATCCCAAGATCTTAAATGTTGCAGGGAAATTAACTGTGGAAGTATCACCCCAATAAATTCAGTAAAAAAATGAACTGCGGAATCTGAAAATTCAAACCCAAACCAGGTCCCACCCATTTGCCAGGCAGTCTCTGGCTCCAGGCTGAGAAGCACGATGGTCTAAGGTAGGCCCCAGAGCTAGACCTTGGAGCAGGATAGCCACTCCACATCCCTTATCCCCTACAGTGACGTTACTCTGCCACAGACTGGAAGGCCACACAGCATGAGGTGACAGGTCCTTGGTTTGGGATCAGGGGGCTAATTTAAAATGAAAA
This sequence comes from Mormoops blainvillei, assembly GCA_004026545.1. Classification (NCBI taxonomy): domain Eukaryota; kingdom Metazoa; phylum Chordata; class Mammalia; order Chiroptera; family Mormoopidae; genus Mormoops; species Mormoops blainvillei. The sequence continues at coordinate 146,315 of PVJD01003902.1, forward strand.
TGACCCAACCCACCAGGTGATCTTGCACTTTTATGCCCTACACCTTTCTGGGGTGCTCACATACCCCCATATCTTAGAAAACTGCCAGTGTATGTATCTGATCTCTTCTGGTGTCTCAGTATACAGCCCTGCTCTATCTTCCTGCCCTGTATAACATTTCCCTTTTTTTTTCTTTTGGGATGACAAACCAAGGGTGAGAAGGAAGTGCTTAGCATCATGGAGGTGCTGGAAAGTCAGTGGGGGCTTTGCTCATGGTGGGAGTCTAGACTTTGCATACCAGGATGTGGCGTGGTCATGTGTGATGGGGAACTAGGCAAGTGGTCACTCTGGGGTCCGTGAAGTCCTCAGCAAGCAGCAACACTCACTCGGGTGAGGTTGGTAGCCAGGTGTCCAGCAGCAGCTAAGCCAGCCCTGGGTGCTTCCCTTTCGTGGGCGGAGTGGCCCACAGCCAGGGGCCTTGGCTCAGCCGTAGAGAAGGCCTGAGGGCAGCGGCCTCCCCACCTACGGCATGGTCCCAACAAGCTCAGATCCACCAGAAGCACTTCTTCTTCACCTTCTTGGTTTTCCGCCTTAAATCCTGTTTCTCAGGAACAGGGGCTTCTGCTGGAGACTTCGGTGGGGGAGAAGGCTCCTCAACTGGCTCCGCCTCCTCCAGACTCTGTAGCACTTCGTGGAACCTGCCTTCCTGCTGCCGAAAATCATATTCTACACTGAAAAATACAGAGAAAGGAAGGAAAGTAAATTCCAATCAGCACATACGAATCGAGCATCACCGAGGGCCCAACTGATACGGAAGAGCACGTGCTTCGACATCTGGTCCCAGATGCTTAGGTGCCTGCTGGCTGTGTGACCTTGGGAAAATTGTGCCACCTCTCTGAACCTCTGGCTCCTCACTGATTGAACTGGCGCCTGTACTACCTTCCTGTTGGGGATGCTCTGAAAGTTCAACGAGGCCCGTAACATAGCAGACCGATAGCCGGGGTTCAGGAGACATCCCCCCAGTCTTTCTCACATTTGTTTAATGCTCCGAATTCTTAATTCTTTTTACACATATTATGCACGAAAACTGCCTCATTATAAAAGACATAAATAATACTGAGGAATAGACAATGAAACCGACACCTCAGTTCCTCGTCTACAAAATGGACAACTCAGTAGCACGTATCTCAAAGGCTTTCTTCGGAATGAATATATATGTATTAAGTGAGAGACTACACGGGAAGTACTTAGAGCCGTGCCTGGCACGGAGGAAGCCCCCCGTCTGCGTTAGGTAGCTCCTGTTGCTGTTATCGCTACCCCCAGCATTGTCTCTACTAACACGTTATGCCTTGCCTTTGTCTTGCTTCTCAGCTCAATGTGTCTCGGATTGCTTTACGCATACACCCTTGCCTCCTAGTAGCCCTCAGTACAGACACATTTTTCCACTCTCAGCCTAATCTCCTTTTCGCTATTTTATTTGTGCTTTGGAGTCATTCATGTACAGACTCCACTGTATGGTCTGTACACTGGTCTGTGAGGTATACAGGACTTGACGTCAGGAACCAGGGTTCCCAGAGATTCAGAGATCAGGGCTGAGAGTGCAGAGGCTCTCGCCTGCCTGCTCAGTGGGTACTCCCCTGTCCCTGACCTATGAGGGCTCGGGCTCAGGAATCAGGCCAGCAGGCCTCGGATGGTCAGCCTGCCCCCTTCCACTGGCACCACCCTCCCAGAACCTGCAGAGCCGGGCCAGACCAATGACACCCGCAGGCTGCGTGGCGTGGGCTCCCTCTGCCTTCAGCCATCCACTCCCCCCCTGCCAGGACATTTACTTCGGGTGGCGTTTTTGCGCGGGATGATCGTGGGATGAGTCTGAAGGTTTCAGCTGTGTGTTCCCTGGCTTCAGACTAGAGCTCTCAGACAGCCAAAGATGAGGAGCCAGCGTGGGCTTGGGGAAGAAACGCAGCCGTGAAAGCAGTGCACTCTCCTTGTTAGCAAGGAAGAAATGAAATGCTTCATGTGCAAGGTGGAAGACCCCACACCGGGTTGTGAAGTGGCGTGACTGGCTAAAGCCTTTCTACCCAGCCAGGGCTGAAAGGAGCTGGCATTAAAGGGACAGTCGTCCTTGTCTGCTGCCCCTCTGTCATTTCCCAGAGACCCAGGGTCAGACTAAGTGCTGCTGAAAAGGCAAATTATGATTGCCACACAGCTAACGAAGGCCCCAGACGGTGCCTTGTCACTGGGCATTATGTGATGGAAACAGCTAAAAAGACTGACGGGGTGTCCGTGCTTAGGAATGTCAGGGGAAGATGTCTGATTATTTTGTTCTCGGCTTACATCCTTTTACTCTCTGTTCCCCCCGGGTCCCCTCTGTAGGGATGTTCCTAGCTGGGTGACCTATATAGTGGGTGAAACACAGGCTGTGCTTTTCAAAGCCAAGCTCCACAACTGATAGATGTGAGATCTTGGAGAGATCAATTTTCATTCTCAAGCCATGGTGTCCGCACCTGTGAAATGGGCGTGGTGCCGACTCACAGGGCTCTCAGTGAGTTTAGACAGCATGATGCACACGCCAACACTCGACTCAGAGCGAGGCACCAGGTGTTCAGCCGGTCATTCGACAATCATTTATTCACCATCCCCCATGCGCCAGGCCCTGGGCTGGGTGCTGGGGGAGGAGTGTGAGACAGACAGGTGGACATTATCCTGGCCTCCTGGTACCAGCAGTCCAGTGGCTCTGTGTCCTCAGGAAATGCTAGCCAACACCGAGAACTGTTAGAGAACTTCTAGCCAGGGCCCAGGATTTACCAGGTCAGTAACCTTCATCTTGGACCACCAGATGGAGCCAAAGAAAGTGGGCACCCCATGTTCATCCTAGGAATTTCCTATGTCATTGTCTGTTATAAGACATTCCATCTGTCCTCCCTCTATCCAGCCAGCCAGCCAGCCAGCCAGCCAGCTCGTGACCTGACATTGTACTCAACTGTGGGACACAATAGTAAGACAGACAGACATGCATACTCCTCTTGTAGGTCTTACTCCTCAGTGTGTGAGACAGATGATTAAACAATTGCTTTAAAAATATGCTTTATATTTATCTCAACTACCCCGCTTTCCAGCTCCTCATCCATACACCTCTAACAAATTCTATGAACACACAAAACCCAACTTCCTTTTTCTCTTTATATGTGACATTTCTCCGACTTCATAATTCAAATAAACAAATGACAGCAACAAACCACTTGAGTTTGTCAAGACTCAACAAGAGTGTCCGAATACCAGTTAGGAAAAGCAGTGCCGTGGGTGAATCCAGAATGTACAGAACCGGTGGGCCTGGGGGAGGGGAGCCAGGGGACAGCAGGAAACTGTCTCATCATCACAATTTAAAGTTCAGCCCAGTGTAGAGAGCGGATAGAGCCAGAGCTCTCAGTGGAACACTCCTGGGTTTGAACCAAGGCTGCCCCTGTCACTGGCTGGGGTGGGCTTGGGCAAGTTGCTTCTCTTTCTGAGATTCAGTTGAGAATGGGGGTCACAAAGCTCTCTCACTGAGTAGTTGTGCAGATGGGACACAATAACGGGTCACATGTCATCATGTAGGGTTAGGTCCCTGCCCACTACACTGTCCTGTAAGTCTTTTGTCTTCCTATCTCAGGGACCGAAGGTCTCACCTCCTCGCTCATACATTAAGCTCTTCAGTAATCGTATACCTTGCCAGCAACATCACTCGTTACCCATCCCCTCCACATACATTCAGGAAAGAATACATTCTACGTTTCTATGGAAACACCACAGGGTTCCATTACGATCTCCGCCCCCCACCCCTCTCGCAACTGCCCCCACTGATCTTGACAATTGAAAAGGGATTGAAAGTGACTTTCTTTTCAAGGCCAGGCAAAAAGCAGGGTATAGAGAAGTGTGTGCACTTAGGAAAGAAATTGATTAATGTTTTTTAGGCCAAAGCAATTTATTAACATAAAGGAAAATTGTCACTTTCCTTCTTACTCTTCCCTTTGACAAACTACTGTTCAGTTTGGAGGAGAGAAAAGGAAGTATATTTTGTTTGGGTAGCAGCTGCCTCTTAAATGGACAGGGGACAGTGTTCCCTCTCATCCCTTTTCATCTTGAAGCTGGGCGCGGAACAGGAGATGCCCCTCAGCTTCCTTCTCAGCTGACCCACACCTTATTCAGTGACCTCTTGAAAAGGGGAATAAATTGTCTGCTTGGTGAGAATTCAAGGAGAAGTTTGTTTGTAGATTCTGGGGAATGGCTGTATGCCTTGCATCTGGCATCAAGATGAACAGCCGTAACTTTTATAAACTCCCCTCCTCGCTCTTTTTCCTCTTAATCTCCCTGCCCTCCCACCCTGACCACCTCCTGCCGCCCATATTCCATATGGATGGAGAGGAAC